>JABUQX010023880.1:42500-47500 GCA_015478945.1 Trachelipus rathkii | reverse complement strand
CTCTCTCTCTCTCTCTCTCATCTCTCTCTCTCTCTCTCTGCTCTCTCATCTACGTCTCTCCTTCTCATCTCTCTCTCTCTCTCACCATCTTCTTTCTCTTTCTCTCTCGTCGTCGTCCTCTCTCTTGCCTCCTCTCTCTTCTTCTCTCGTCGCGTCATGCTCAGTCTTCTCCTCTCTCTCTCTCTCTCTCTGCTCGTCTCGTTCTCTCTTCTCCTCGGTCTGTCTCGTCTGTCTCTCTCCTCCTCTCTTCTCTCTCTCTCTCTTCTCTTTTTCGTCCCTTTTCTCCTGGTCTCTCTCTCTCTCCTCTCTCTCTCTTTCTCTCTCTCTCTCTCCTCCTCTCTTCTCTCTCTCTCTCGATCTTCGCTTAGTCTCCTCTCTCTCGCTTCTCGGTCTCGTTCTCTCTCGGTCGGTCTCTCTCGTCCTCTTTCTTCTTCTCTCTCTCTCTCTCTTCTCTCTTCTTCTTCTTCCCTCCTCTCTATTTCTCTCTCTCTGTCGTTATTCTCTCGCTCTCTCGTCTCGTCTCTTCCTCTTCCTTCTCTCTCCTCTCTCTCAGTCTCATCTCTCCTCTCTCTCTCTCATTGTCTCGTCTCTCTCTCACCGTCTTCTTCTTTCTCTCTCATCGTCTTCTTCTCTCTCTTTTACTTCTCCTATCTCTTTCTACTATCTCTCTCTACTCTCTATTTATTTATCTCTACTCTATCTCTCTCCTCTCTATCTCTCTCCTCCTCTTCTCTCTCTCTCTCTCTCTCTCTCCTTTCTTCTCTCCCTCTCTTATTCTTCGTCTTCAACTCTCCTCTTCCTCCTTCACACTCTCTCGGCCTCCTCTCCTCTCTTTCCTCTCTTTCCTCTCTCGTTTACTCTATCTCTCTCTACTTCTCTACGCTAAATCTCTCTCCTCTCCCCTCTCTCTCTCACTCTCCTTCTGCCTTCTCCTCGTCTCTCTCCTCTACCTCTCGCTCTCCTCTCGTCTTCCTCTCCCCCTTCCCTCCCCTCCCCTCCCCTCCCTCCTCTCCTCTCCTCTCTCTTCACTTATCCCTCTTCACACAAAACTATCTTTGTAAATGTCTTGCCTTTCAGCACTTTTAAAAAAATATATTTTACTTCCCTGGGGCTTCATAAAATTTCTCTCGGTAAAACACACTTGGCATTCTGAAGTGACAGTCGCACATATTCTACGAATATAGTTTGATAATTGTTTTACTTTCTTTGACTCTGAATACCGTCTTCACTTAATTTTATATATTTGTATCTCTTTTTCTAATTTTCTATATATTACCCTACTTTAAATATATTCTTCCATTGGCATAATATTATTACTACTATAATCGCTACAGAAGGACAACTCTACACTGGAGGGTTATCTCATTTAGTTCTTTCTTTTCTAGCTCTATAAGAACTAGGTCCTCTACCCAAATACTTATCCTCCTTTGTGTCAATAGTTCATCCTCCTGATAGTTTTGACTCCTTTGACTCTTTTGACTCCTCCTATCTCAAATTCAATGGACGAAATAAACAATTTTCGTCACAACTTGAACAATGAAGTAAATCCTCTCCTCTTACCAAATGAGCTTGATGATGTTTATAAAGGCCGTGAATGCCTGAAATTTATAAGTATCAACATAAGGAGCCTTCCAAAACACCATGATGACCTATCTGACCTACTTTCATCCCTTAGTGCTAAGTTTTCTTGCATTGTCCTCACAGAGACCTTTCTAAAAAACTATAACAAAGACCTGTATACCCTCTCAGGATATGATATGTTCAACGTTTGCCGTAAAGAAAGAAAAGGAGGAGGTGTCTCAGTACTTCTTAAAAAGAGCTTTAAAGCAAAAGAAATTTTCTCACTCATTAACTCTGACATCGAGGCTCTTGGCGTAACATTTAATAAAACAATAAACATAACATAAAACAATAAACTTATTAGGAGTTTACAAACCACCACAAGGGAGTAGAGGGAATTTTACACAAAAGCTTGATGATTTATGCAGCTCTACACTGAAAAGTGGGATCACTGTAATAGCTGGTGACTTTAATATCGACGTGTCTAATAATAATACCAATTCCTGTGGAAAAAAGTTGCTAATTGACACAATGACGTCTAACGGTTACCTTAACTATATTACAGGAATTACACGGCCAAATGAACTCAATAACTCCACTATCATTGACCATATATGGTCAAATAATCGTGGCTCAACAAAATCCTTTAGACTAAACACCGACCTCTCGGACCACTACCCCTGCATCCTTACATTTGAATCTTCGACTGTTCCCCTAGTGCAAAAGAAAGTAAAATATAGGCTAATATCAGAAGACCGTAAACAAACATTTCTACGCCAAATAAAAAATACAGACTTCTCTTTTGTCCATGACGATAATCTTTCATTAGATGAAAAATACAAAAAATTTAGCTCCATTCTATATGACACGTATGATAAAAACTTCCCCATAAAACACAAAACAATCTCAGAAAAGAGAACAATGAATAAGTGGTTGACAAAAGCACTATTAACTTCAATTAAACAAAAACACACTCTACATAAAAGTGCTAAAATGGGTACCATACCGATGCATGTTTACACAGAATACGCTTCAACACTAAAAAAATTAATAAGGAAATCCAAAGCTAGTTTCTTTGCGGATAAATTCAACCAGACTCAATCCAATCCACGATCGCAATGGGGCATTATTAACGACATTTTAAACCGTCACAATACACAGAAAACAAAAATTGAAGAATTAAAAATAGGTGATGAAATAGTTACAAACAAACAACGAATAGTCAACGAATTGAACTCCTACTTTACTACCGTAGGGGCAACCTTAGCAGCCGAAGTTCCTGAAACAGAGAGGATTTTTGCCGACTATTTAAGACCACACGAAGGGCACGAAAGGGCAGAACTTGCGGCCATTGTGAAAGAATGATTCAAAACATTCTGCGTTGAGCTGTGTTATAATGGGCTCATGAATAAAAGCTCCGAACTTTCCAGAGGTCCCTGAACTGGATAGTACAAAACATGCTGATAAGAAAAAAAAGAAATTTTCACTCAAATATTAGCCCACTCTTTAAATAACAACTCAAAAATTGAATTACTCAATATTACTTAATCCCAATCTGAATTAAAAATCGCAAAAAGTTTACCCTCTGTTCCCAAGCCAGCTCTGACACCCTTCCTTTTCCGAACTCTCGCATTTTCCCGATTTTTCAATCCTACATACAACTGGTAAAATCTTTGAAAAATTAGTCCATGGACAACTTACTAATTATTTGCATGAAAATGGGCTTTTATCACAAAATCAGTTTGGTTTCACCAAAAACCGCAACACAGAGGATGCTCTGGTATTCCTTACTGAAAAACTATACAAAGCACTAAATGAAAAACAAACATGTGTACTCTTACTTCTAGATTTCTCGAAAGCATTCGATGTAGTTCCACACAACCTACTCTTAAGCAAATTAGAGAGACTTGGTATCACAAATGGTCCACTACAATGGTTTCAGTCTTACTTATCTGACCGAACACAATACGTTCATTTAGGAGACACATCATCCTCACTTGCCTCAATTTCCCACGGTGTCCCTCAGGGCTCTATACTTGGGACACTATTCTTTAATATAAATACTAATGACTTTCAAAATTGTGACAGTTCAATACAGACCGTAATATAAACACACCTAACGAAAAAGTAAATATCAGACCGTAATATAAACACACTTAAAAGAAACATAAACCAATGATAAACATTAAATATAACGAAATGTCCGATTACCTAGACTCTCCCTAAATCTACAAAAACAAATTACCTAGTAATAACAAATCATAAAGAAAATCACACTGTCATATCTAAATGTACAGAGCAAAAAAAAAATATAACTAATAAATCGGCTATCAATCTCTGTTCTGCCAAAGTTCTGAGGTGTTTATCCTTGATGAACAAGCTTTCTTTCAAAGAACACATAAATAGTCTCATTAGCAAATTGTCCTATGCTAACTATGCATTCCTTAAGATAAGGAATTTTGTTCCAAAATATATTTTAAAAAACCTTTACTATAGTCTTGTGTATCCTCACCTACTCTATTGTCTTTCAGTTTGGGGTTGTGCAAGTGAATACCTGCTACAACCTCTAATTGTTATGCAAAAGAAAATAATTCGTGTAATATCAGGGCCCCGAAACTACCGTGAACACACAACCCCACTATTCAAAAATTTGTCAATACTAAAACTTAATGATATTTATACCCTAACAGTAAGTAGTCACATCTTTAAATTCACAAATGGAACTGCAAATGATCTTTTGACTAACATACTTGTACAAAACCAAACGTTAAGAACAAACAATCTCCGTAGCACAAATTCCCATACCTTAGACAAAGCAAAATTCACCCTAACGAAATCGCGGAGGGCCATCTCATATAAGGGCATAGAATTGTGGAATAATCTCCCTAAAAATGTACAGGAGTCAAACACCATTGGGTCGTTTCGTAGAAATATCAGAAGCTTCTTATTATCTAAATACTAACGAGGACATTCCTACCCTCGTTAGGTCATATTCTACGATGAATGGTGACGATTCCTATAGCAGTCATTAATAATTTTCTTTAGCTCTCATAATTTCTCTTAGAATTTAAAAGTCAATGATAATAGGGGTTTGATGTTATGAATACCAATATAACCATTATTATTATTATTATTATTATTATTATTTATTATTATTATTATTTGATTATTAATTATTATTATTAATTATTATTATTATTATTATTATTATTATTATAATATTATTATTATTATTATTATTATTATTTTATCTATTTATTATTTATGTAATTATTATTATTATTATTATTATTATTAATTAATTAGCTGTAGTTATAAATGGTATATTTTTTTTGTAAAAAACAATTAATTTGAATGATCTCGCGAGCGGTTTTTTAAAAAGAACATTGATTTTTAAACGTGTACAAGATTAGTACCTAGCTAAAGATTGGTTAAAATTA
>JABUQX010023880.1:32500-37500 GCA_015478945.1 Trachelipus rathkii | reverse complement strand
TCTTCTTCTTCTTCTTCTTCTTCTTCTTCTTCTTCTTCTTCTTCTTCTTCTTCTTCTTCTTCTTCTTCTTCTTCTTCTTCTTCTTCTTCTTCTTCTTCTCTATAAAACATTAGTTAGACCTCATCTGGAATACGTAGTTCAGTTTTGGAGTCCATGCCTCAAAAAAGACATAGAAAAAATTGAAAGAATTCAAAGAAGGGCAACTAAATTAATCCCTGAACTTAGAGGTAAATCATACGAGCAACGACTACGTGAATTAGATATCCATTCTTTAGAGACAAGAAGATTGAGAGGAAAATTAAAAGAAATTTTCAAAATACTAAATAAATTTCACAATATCGATTACAGGCAATTCTTTAGATATAATTTTAATGATGTAACACGAAGTAATGGGCATAAACTTTGTCATAAACGATTTCAAACAAATATAGCAAAGAATTTCTTCACTTACGATGTAATCGAGAAGTGGAATAGTCTTTCTTATGAAATAGTGAACAGCGCTAACATCGATTCATTCAAGAAAAGGTTAGATAAACACCTTAAGGATATTGGTCTGTGAACGTCAACTTTCAAGAACTCGATTTAATTTATTTCAAACACAAGAATCTGTAGTATCCTGAATAGATATAGTAAAATCAAACTAAAAAAAATTTAGAAATAATTTTAAATAATTCATTAAGTACAGCGTAAAAAAGAATTACGGCTTGTATTAGCTTTGATGTTCATGGCTTGCAAAGTATCCGTTCTAAGATAGTGATACTCATCGGATCGCACTTAACGTGAGATAAATAGCTTTGATTGTTACCGCATAGAACATGCTGTTTACAAATAACTTGTAATCAATAACTGTAGTAAGTGGTGGCTTTGATGTTTATCGCATAGAACTATCTGTTTCTAAGGACTGTGATCTATTCGATCACACTGAATGGCTGTAGTTGATTGATGGCTTTGATGTTTTCCGCATAGAAACCAGTCAAATCTGCGCTTAAGCAAGACACAAACAACCAACTATAAACTTCAATTGACCTGAAGCATCACTGCACCCTTAGTGCGAGTACAATATCTCTGTAATACAGAAACAAAATAAAACCCAGACTGAATACCCACCCAAAAAAGCTTTGATGTTTTTCCGCATAGCACATATCTGTCTCTAATACGGGTGACTCTAACTCGAAATCACACTGAATCACTGTCCAAGTAATTTTTTTTGGTTCACCGCATTAGAACATACTCTGCTTCTAAAGACGCGTGATCAAATCACACTCACCAAACACAATAAATAAACAAAAATACTTAAAAGACTAGCCTTGAGTTTGTTGCTTAGAAGAAGATCTGCTCTAAGTGAGCAGACTCATATATTACTAAAAATAGGATAAAATAATATGCTTTATTTCAAACCAATACAATAACAGGTATTTTTTTTTAATCCACACTGTCTAGAACATCAACAACATTAAATAAACAAAAAAACTAAAACAGAATAGCCTTGAGTGGACTGTAAATTCTTTGCTAGTCGGTGTTCTTCTGTAGTCTGTAGTAGTATGTAGTACTTCTTTCATTCTTCTTCTTCTTTTTTCTGAATCTTCTTCTTTCTTTTCTTTTTTTCTTATTCTTTTTCTCCTTTCTTCTTCTTCTTCTTTCTTCTTTCTGTCTTCTTCTTCTTCTTCTTCTTCTTCTTCTTCTTCTTCTTCTTCTTCTTCTTCTTCTTCTTCTTCTTCTTCTTCTTATTCTTCTTATTCTCGGCTGCTAATATGAGTTTTCCTATCAGTTCTTGCGTTAAATTATAATTACTCTATATTATTAATTATGATAATTTTATTATATTATTATTTATTCTATTATTAATTATATTATTATTATTCAATTATTATTATTTACTTATTATTATTATTATTATTATTATTGACTATTATTATTATTTTTAGAGCTCACATTTCATTTTATTTTTAATATTTTCAAAATGATATATTTTTAAAAATATTGGAATTTTATTCTTTCAAAAAATTATTTTTCTTTTGAAAAATCCCACTAATGATCTTATCATTTTTATATTAAAAATTGAAATGTTCGTTATTATTATTATTATTATCATTATTATTATTCATCTATTATTATTATTATTAATTATTATTATTATTATTATTATTCATTATTATTATTTAATTGATATTATTAGGGAAAGTACTTTCAAAGTTAATCTATTATGTTTATTATTATTATTATTATTATTATTATTATTATTATTATTATTATTATTATTATTATTATTATTATTATTATTATTATTATTATTATTATTATTATTATTATTATGTATTATTATTATATTATATTATTATTATATTATTCATTTATTTTATTATGGTATTCATTCATTAGTAGTACCAACGTAGTCAGTAAAGTACAGTAGTAGTAGTAGTAAGTAGTAGTAGTAGTAGTGGTAGTAGTAGTAAGTAGTAATGTAGTCAGTGAGTAAGTAATGGTAGCTAGTAGTAGCTAGTAATGGTAGTAGTAGTAAGTAGTCAGTAGTAGTCAGTAGTAGTAGAGTAGTCAAGCTAAGTAGTAGTAGTAAGGTTAAGTTCAAGTAGGTTTAAGTTTTTTTTTTGTTAACGTTATTATTATATATTAATTTAATCCTTTTTTTATTTTATTTTTTTTATTAATTTATTTTATTAATAATATCCTTCATTATTATTCATTAGTATTATCATTATTAAACATTTACTATAATTATTACATTATTATTATTATCATTAACACCACCTTTCATTGATTAATTATTATTATATTATTATTATTATATTATATATTATTATTATTATTATATTATATTATTATTATCTATTATTATTATTATTATTATTATTCATTATTTATTATTATTTTTATTATTATTATTATTATTATTATTATTATTATTATTATTATTATTATTATTATTATTATTATTATTATTATTATTATTATTATTATTAACATTCAATAAGAATCATCAAACGCAAAGCCCCTCTGAAGGATGATGAAAAGAGAAAATAAAAAAAAAATGCCAAATATTCACCAGTGAACGATCACATATAGTTTCCTCTGATCACTGACGTGTTACAAAAACGTGAGAAAAGATATATTATTCAGAGTTAAAAAATCAACAGTAGCTAAAATGGCTTGAAAGATTAGGATGGAGCACGGTTTGCCAAGATAGTTTTACAGGTATAATAAAGCCTGATAGAACCCTATTAAAAGGTAGATGGAAAACTCCAATATTACAAATATTTATAAGACTTTCCTAATTTCAGTCATTCACTGGTTAAACAAATCAGGATGTTCATTAATAAATTTTATTATATATCGTATATACAATATATATAATACTACATATACTACCTATAAAATATTATATATACTATATACTATTGTAAATATGTGAACTTTTGATTTAATTATGGATTAATTCTAATGTATACCGTAATATATATATTATACTATATATAATCTACACAGTATATATTGCATAACTCAAATTATATATCATATATTTATATATATATAAGGGTATATAATATGTATATAAATATATAGCTAATAGTATATTTAGTGTATATAAAGTATTTATAGTAGTAGTAATACTAATATATAATTGTAGTGTACTATATATATATATATATATTATATTTATACATATATATAAGCACCTATAAATATATATTTATAACTATATATATATTATATAATACTATATTATATTACCTATATTATATACATGCTGATATATATACGTAATATAGTATAGTACTACATATAATAGTATATAGATATTATTATTAGTTTATATGATATTGAATTCACATATATTACTACATATACATTATATTATAGGTGTTATATATACTCTCTATTTATATACTTATATTACTATATATATGTGAGCTATAGTCGTGACATATATATTATATATATCAGGTGAGGTAGTAAGGTTAATATATATTAATGTATATAATAACTCTATATACTATGATAACTATTAATCAGATACTACCAAATAAACGGCCGGCTGTGTATACTATACTAATTATATATATATATAGTATATACATATATCAGTATAGTATATATATTATAGTATATATATATATATATATATATATATATATATGAATAGTATTAGTATATATATATATATTATATACTATATATATATGTTACTATTATAGTATTCTATGTATAATACTATATCAATATAATATAATATAATATATATATAAATATGATATAGTAATATATATATATAATTATAATATATATATAACGGGTAATATACTATATTATTAGATATATATTATATATAAAATGTATAAATATATATATACCCTATATTAGTATATAATTTATTTCAACTTGGTATAATAGTATATACCCTAATATCAAAACAATTATTATTATATATATATTAATATATATATAGTATATATCATAATATACATATATATATATATACTCCATATATATATATTATATATGTATAGTATTATATTATATATATATTTATGGATTTAATATATATATATTATTATATATATAACATTATATAGATATATATATATATATATACTATTCAATAGTAATATATATATTTATATATATATATATTATAAAATGAGGAAGCGTTTATGGCATTCCAGCAGTGCAAACTGATTGGGCTTGCGATCAAACTCCTTTGATTTCCCTTTTAATGGTTTCTGCTTCAGTGTGAGGAGTCACAGGAGAATGCAGAGAGCATATTCCGAGGCGATTATCTCTGGCATGGAGGCGCACATTCCATATTCTTTAGTTTAACTAAAATTGGTAAACTTTGGCTCAACTCTGCTTGATTTCGAGCTATTTGTTACAATACACTGCCATTACCATTTTCGTCAACCTCAAACTTCAGAAACTCTTGCAATTTATATTTCATCTTGATATCGTGCAAAATCTATTCTCCGTAACACTAAAACTTCTTTTTCTCC
>JABUQX010023880.1:15000-17500 GCA_015478945.1 Trachelipus rathkii | reverse complement strand
AAAACTCAAGCCAAGTGTTTCTCATTAGAGCCATAGATGAAATCTTTTATTTAGGTTACCAATTACCAGTTTTGAAATACTTACAGTTTTCGATGATTTTGAAATTCGTTCGCCACTTACCAGTCATATTCAGATGTTTGTTCAATTCATGTTGACTTAAATTTAGATATTAACAAACAATTATTCAGATTATTCAGACTTTTCAGGCTTTCAGAAATAATTTTTGGCCTGCCTGGCTGGATTATAGTTTAAGTTTACTGAATACTTAAATATTAATCTTGTCTATTGGTACAGGAGCACAGGACATAGGCAAGTTACTTATTTTAAGATTTAAAATTTTCTTATCTAGTTGGGTGAATGATTACGTGAATTATACCTGGCGGGGAGAAATAATTCACTTCGTTCTTTGGTTTAACGTATATTAGATGCGCAGGTATTGAAAGGAAAAAAAGAGGTTTTTAATTCTGTTTCATAGAGATTTCAAATAGTTTCATAAAGACATTTAGACTGCAAAATAATAATATTGGACAAGAAAAAGAAACATATTATATATTACTGATTATATTAAAAATGTAGCGATGACAATCAAAATGAATTCGTGGAATTAGATAAGAGAATACAGCAAAATCAGGGGAAAGAAAAGCAGAGTAAGAGGCACGCATAAAAACTATTATTTGTTGCGTCTCATAATTCTGAAGCTGTCCGGAACATTGAACAACGTTGGAAGTAAATCGTTAAACTCACCATAACCTAATACTTTTTGGAACAGTACTCTCAGTCAGGTATTCCTGTACACCATCATGAGATTGTCTACAGTGGCTAAGTACCAGCTCTTCAGTATTATCACACGCACCAATGTCAGCGTATCCTGACACCATCATTGAAATGTCTGCAGCAGTTAAGTACCAGCTCTTTCATTATCATCCACATTACCAATGCCAAACCTTCCATTAAGGACATAAAAGCCTGCGGGGAAAACCATATTCTAAAGACATTTCAGGCCAAGCAAGCAAAGAATGTGAAAGTTGTGCTTCTGACTTTAAAGCCACATCTAATTCCTCCACCTTATAATAATTACATGATAATGAATCATATTGAAAACTAGACGCCCTAATTGGAAAGATGTTCAAAGAATCAGATCCTGATCATGATAAGCATAAGCATCATATATGTTATTTATATATTATTATTAAAGCTTGTCAGGGATCCATTTTAATTTGTCCTCAATATCCGATGTTGATACTCATGAATAATTTTTGGGTTGAAACATTGTTTTCAACTACACCTTTAGTCTTTTCTCTGAATGATATTTATAAATACATCAAACTGTGTTCAAGCTGCTTGAATGCACCATGAAACCTGAAACCAATTATTTATTTAGTCAAAGTATAGGGAACAAAATTATTTTTAAAGCTATTAGTAAAGAACTCTAAATAATAACAACAATACAAACTAAATAAATACGATTAAAAAAAACTATTATATATATATATATTATATATATATATATATATAATATATATATATATATATATTATATATATATATATATATATATATTTATATATTATATATATATATATATATATATAAATATATATATTTTGGGAGAGGGTTGGTTCTGCTTTCTTTTTGAAGCCTTTGACTTTTTTTTTTTTTTTTTTTTTTTCTCCTTTCAAATTGCTCACGTCGTTGTATAAAAATATTTTAAATTTTATTTCAATATACTCTAAAAATTTTCAATAAAATAATCATCGATGCATCATTATTAACTCGTAAAAGTAGCTCATTTCATTAAGGAATACTTTTATTTTAAAACTCATTCCTACTCGCAGTATTTCCATTTTAACTTTGTAATGGTGTGTTTGTGTGTAAGTGTATAGGTGTGTGTGTGTGTGTGCATGGTAGGCTCTTAAAAAGGCAGTAATGCTTAAATAATATGTGTTACTTTAGGCATTTATAACACATTGGTGATACTGGACAAATTAAAACTATTGAAACGCATAAAACTTATCAGTGTGCATATATGAGTACATAAAATTTGTTTATGTATTTGGTTAAAGGTGCGAAGTTAAATGATCTTAATGAACAGAGTATCATGGATTATGTGAGATCATTCAATCAAAGGAACTAAAACACTGACATATTTAAATATTTTAATTTTATACTTTATTATACAAAACGATTTAGGAAATCGATTTATTTCGTTGAGGTGTGTGAATAGCGGTGTTCTATTTTCAGTACAATGCGATGATTAGACAATTATAATTAATTGAAGGATTATAATGAATTCATTCGAATTGCACCTATTTGAAAAGGCCCTAGACATGTAATTCATATTTGGCTTTAGAGAGAGAGAGAGAGAGAGAGAGAGAGAGAGAGAGAGAGAGAGAGAGAGAGAGAGAGAGAGAGAGAGAGAGATAAAGTATTTTAATATGAACTACCTACAAACTACCACTGGTAAATAATGGCATTTAAAGGCTTTGAACAAGTTATGAGA
>JABUQX010023880.1:0-12500 GCA_015478945.1 Trachelipus rathkii | reverse complement strand
AGGTGGAAAGTATGTATTATACCCTATCAATCAATTTCAAAATAATTCCCAAATCAACAAGGTAATCAAGTGAAAAATAAACATGAAATATGTAAATACTAGGAAACTTAATACCAATCTTATTACGGAATTAAAGAATTTGACTGAAAAATTCATGTTTCAGTTTCATTGAAATTCTGGAAAATAGAAAATCCTTGCTTTGAAAGAAAGATAGGTTGATAGTAACGGCAGGAGTAACTTTTCGCTTACTCATGCAAAATTTTGGAAGACTTTGCAGCTGTTTACATTTAAAAAAAATACAGGTAGATTTGCCTTGTATTGAAATTCAATGCGTTGGAGAGAAGTTTAAGAAGTACCTCTACTAATGTTTCAGACTTTTCTGTCACAGTTAATACGATTCTTAAACAAATGACAATATGTGACTGTGAACAGTTTCTGAGTTTGAAAAGATGAACTATAACTGGATTGTTCATGTAACCAAATGAAAGATCTTTACAACCTTCCAAAAGCTCTTTAGAAAGGTAGATATCTTGTTTTTGTTTTGCTTTCTGGCTTCAAAACAGAAGTTTTGATCAAAAATGTTGAAATTTTTTCTCTTGCCAAAATGACATTGATATTTTAAATATCCTGTTATCTCAAAATACATAAAAATATCAAAGTCACATTTTTGAAACTAAAACAATTGGACTACAAATTAAATTATTTGAATTAATAATCATTTATATCGTGACTCAAAGGTTATTTGAGCTCGTTTCTGTTAGTGCTAAGTGAATTGTGAACTACACTATACAGTAGGGATGAAACGAATATTCGCATGTATTTTAATGTCCGCATTCCCGAGTATTAAAAAACTATTTGCATTCGCACTCGGACACATGCGAATGCGAATATAAAACGGTCCGATGGAACATGTTAGAAATTTCGCAGCTTTGATGATAAGGTGATTGAATGAGTTAACTAATGGCCTGTCTCAAGGGCGTGTAAGTATTTCAGTCACACTCGAGTCTATATATTGATAAAATTGTACGTGTGAGTGTATGCGATCGAAATCATTTGTTGAAACAGTTGTTCAATGCAATCCTCATGCAGTGAAGTTTGGGATTTCTTCAGTATTGTTTCCCATGACATTGCAGAACGTACACTTTGCAATTGTAATTATTCTCGGAAAGGAAGAGCGACATTCAGGTTAAAAAACCATCTAAGCAGCAAGCACAAGAATGGTTTAGAAGGGAAAACGAGTAAAAGAGGAAAATATCTCCAATACCAGCCTTAAGAATGAAGCAGATTTCTCTTGAAAATTTGTATAGAAAATAAAAAAATATGTAACTCTAAAATCGAAAAATACAAAGAGTGAATAGTAAATTTAAAGATTGATAGTAATGAAAGATCCTTTTTATTAAGTTGAAATTATTGACTTTGAACGGCTAATAAAAGTAGAGGTCCCTTTCTACTCACTACGTCGAAGGAAATACTACAGAGACATTATTGTTTTCGAGAAAATGTATGACTGCTAAAATTAAAGTTTCAGAATTAATAACCTTTATCAAATAATTATCCAAGCTAGTTTTCTCCACCGACGAATAGTCAGATAATCAGTCAGCAGTTTCTTTGCCCTCTCTGACTAGTTATGCCTTAGGCAATTATTTCAAACGACAAAATTTTATGTTTCACGCTAAACCACTCTCTGAACGTCACACGGGTGTATATCTCAGTGAGTTATTTAATAGAATGTTGGCAAAATGGTACCTATCTCCAGATGACCTTCAATGTGCTATGAGAGATGCTGGTGTCAATATAAAGAAAGCCCTGCTTTTTTCTTGAGTGAATAACACAAACTCCGTCAGTCATCAGCATTAGAAATGTTGTGACATCTCAAAGAACAGTCCGCGAAGTTCTCTCAAAATGTGGGTCAATTGACTCACACTTTAATCATTCGACCATGGCTCAAAAGAGCTAAAGAAAATATAGGCCATAATTAACCATCAATAATTTTCAGTAATATTAAGAATGCAAGAACTTGACGAACCTCACTCTGCTTGCACTGCCCCTCTACTGATAAAATAAATGTTTTAACATCCATTGGCAATTTTGATTTAACCAATTGCATCATTATTCTCCAACCATTTGAAGATATCACTATGATAATCAGGAAAAACTTATCCTCTCGCAACTACTATGAAATATTAGTATTCTCAAATCTCAAACAATGGCAGTCAAGGAATGAAAATGATGAGAAATTAACAAAAGATTGGCTTTCAAAGAGAGAGAGAGAGAGAGAGAGAGAGAGAGAGAGGAGAGAGAGAGAGAAGAGGGAGAGAGAGAGAGAGAGAGAGAGAGAGAGAGAGAGAGAGAGCAATGACTTGCATCCCATAGATAAGTTTTTGGACCTTAAATAATATTAAAAAAAAAATTTACTTGTTAGTTTTTTGCGAAGTGGGTTAAAGTCAGTATGTGCAAAAAATGTGAAGAAATTAAAAAAATACAAATGTAATAGTTCAAGAAAAACAAAGAAGAGCAAACGTTGCTTCAAAACCATCCGCAAGCAGCACTGTCAACGATGTCATAAAAGTAATTCTACATTCAAATAGTAATGATGATGATGATCAGATGTCCGAGCGAGCATCAAAAATCGTTGAAAAGTATTTCAAGAACAAATCTTTTTCCCTAACGAAAATCCTCTTGCATGGTGGAGGAAGCCTGAAGAGACATAAACCTGATCTTTCACAATTAGCATGGACTTAAAAATATTGCCAGGGTGCTGGTATGATCTATCATGTAAAACGTAATAGATTAATTGCTCAGAGAGAGCTAAAAATTATTATTTTTCAATAGTTTATTTAAACTACTAATTAGGCAATCAACTGTTCAGAAGCTCTATAAATCAATGATGCGATTTTTTTTCTTTCAAAGGAAAAGGGAAAGAGGTTGATGGAATGTGTGCAACAGACACTCATCGTTCGTATTCGTTCAAACATAGGAAAATTCGAAATATATTTTATTCTTTCAATTTTTATAGTGAAATCTTCAACACTGCTACGTTCCATTATACGTACATAGCAATGGCATATTACTGGCGATATGTCATATTCGCATTTGGGAATATTAAAAAAAATATTCGTATTCACATTTGCATTCTCGAATATTAAAAAAATATATTCTCATTCACGTTACCATTCGTTAATATTTTAAAAAAATTTCTCATAATTTTTGTATTTGCGAATATTGAAAAATAGATATTTGGTACATCTCTACTAAACAGTTCTTAATATAGCCCGGAGGAACAAAACCCTTCAAAAAAAAACCTCTTCCCTTGTCATAGTGTTTGAAATACAATAATCTTTCAGTTAGGGAGGCTTTTAAATTGTAAATGATAACTAAGATAAACTTCATAAGGTGTTTCTGACTATTTTTACGACAATTCATGTTACTCTGTAAGTTTCAGGGTCAGATAAGGTGATCTAAACACTTTTCCTTTTATGGTATAGACTAAAAACCAAACTTGAGATTGAAATTACACTGAAGCTCATCAGAGTATTCAAAGAATTAAAAAATTGAATTTTATTTTGACAACTTATTACATGATATACTGTGTAAAAATAAAAAGGAATTTATTATCCCATTTTAAAGGACTGAATGTTCTCCATTTTTTAGTAATAACCTATGTCCTGTAATAATAAATATGAAGTTTTATTTTAAAGCAATAAACGCTTTCATTTTTTAATTTTATTTGCTTGATATAAAGCTCCCTACGTAATAATGTTTAAAAAGTTAAGAATGAGATATTTCTTATATGTGAAAACAAAGGCAGAGTCATTAAAATACTGGTATATAGGAACCTATATGCTATCTAATATATATTGGTGCTATATTGGTGTTATTAAATGATTTTTTTATTTTAATAAGTGCCTTTCTGGGTTTATTTTTAATTGCCAACTCTGGCTACCTTAATTCAATCGGTAGAGCGAAAGAGTCGCAAAGGCAAGGGCCCGGGTTCGATCCCCCTCTCCTGATTCTAGGTAGCAATTACCTTGAGAGGTTCCCCTCCTAGAATAGGGCTATGCTGGTGAGGTGCGAACTTTTAATTAATATACTATATTATAGTATATATATAATATATATATATATATATATAATATATTATATATAATATATATATATATATATATATATATATATTAGTATTAACCGGTCCATATATAAAATTATAGAGGATTTATGTAAGTGCAACCAGACTATCTTATGAACGATTTCTGGTGCAAAGCTATAAGAAATCTTATCAAAGAAAGTCTGTGTAAAGGTAAAATTGGTTTACATGTTGTAAAAGCCGAACATAATTTTTCTATTCTTTTTTTTTTTGTATATTATTAACATAAAATGAGACTCTGTCCCCGCTGCGCGATTGGAAGAGGGAATTAAGTTCTGAGAGGTCAGAAGCGACAAGCATGCTTTGGCTATTCTCGTTAGCCAAAATTGAATACTTTAATCTGGGTAGTCGATTAAAATAATAATTGATCTTCAAGTTTAAACATTTTTCTCTTTAAAATCAGTGAATTACGTAATTGGTATTACTGTAATTAGACATTTAGAAATAATTAATAAGCAATAAAACAAAGCAGAGTGTCGTGTATTTCAAAAAAAAAAAAAAAAAAAACTCTCATTTTTCAAAAGTGAATTTTAAATAGGGCCAATTAAACATTATAGAGATCAGTCTTTGAATATATATAATATATATATTATATATATATATATTTATATATATATATAATATATACTTATATATATATATATATATATATATATTATCTATCGTTATATATATATATTTATTATATAATATATATATATATTATATATATATATATATTATATTATATATAATATATATAATATATATCTATATATATACCGTATATATATATATATTTTATATATTATTATATATATATATATATATATATATATAATATATATATATATATACGTTATATATATATATATATATAAGTATCCGTATTATATATAGTAACCGTATATATATATATAAGTATATATTTAATATATTATATATATATTATAATATATTATATATATTATTATATATATATTATATATATATATATTATATATTAATATCTATATATATATATATGGGACATTTTAAAGGGTTGACTCGTTTATAGGGGGAAAATTTTCGATAAGAGAAACAACAAATTTCGAGTATTTTTCTTTATTGTGGCATTTCTATTTATTTGCATGTTATCTATGAACTTTAAATATTTATTAGATACCCTTTTTTTATAAAATTAAAATATTTTAATATTATGACATTTTTAAGAAATTAGCAAGGATTATTATTAAATTATTTGATTCTTATTTTATTTTATTATTATTATTATTATTATTATTATTATTATTTTAATTATTATTTATTCTTATTATTTTATTTTATTATTTTATTATTATTATTATTATTTATTCTTATTATTATTTTATTTAAACTTTATTTTCTTTCTTTATTTATTCAATTTATTATAGCTATATTGGAGGTTTTTTTAATTTTAAAAAAACCACGGACCGCGAGCATAGCGAGCGGGGCACCCGTTAGGGGACGTGGGGGATATGTGAAGAAATTAGTTATTCACAATATTATCAAAAATAACAATATAAAAACTATAAATTAAATTTTATTATCTGATGGACGGTCTTCTACAAACTTTACGAAGATTCAAACAATTTAGAATAGCTAAAGCTACTTCCTTTTTATAAGCCTATAGGTGTGAAGCACAAAACAAATATATATATATATTTCTTTTTACTTTTTGTTTATATTATAAATTACTATTTGAAAAGTCCAGATTTCTAAGTTTTACCTAAAATCTTGAATTATTTTTCCATTTTTATATGATCTTCGTCTGGGTCATTTCGCTTTATAAATCGCATATTATAATATTATAATATATATATAAATATATATATTATAATATATATATATATATATACTATATATATATATATCATAATATTAATATTATATATATAATTATATATATTATATTATATATATATATAACGGTATTAATAAGTAAATTTATGAAATGGTTTGCATATTATTAAATATATTGTTCTCTGTAAAAAGTTAATAGAAAGGAAAGGGAAATGATACAAATAAATTAAATTTGAAATTAATTAATAAATAATAACTATTATAAGGGAAAGGTGTCTTCTCTAGAAATTATAGTAAAGCTACAAAGATTTAGATGATGAAGTAGCAAATGGAGCTATAAATTAAACGCTCGTACTTCAGTTCTGGAGCTCTACATATGTCAATATTATATATATATATATATATAATATATATAGTATATAATATTATATATATATATATAATATATTATATATATATAGTAATATATATATATTTATATATTATTTTATATATTATATAACTATATTAACTATAGAGTCCTCTATGAGTTCATGTTCAATGTTTTTTTTATAACTTTTTTTTGTATATTGTTATTATATGACACTAACAATAATTTTGAGTATTGATGAGAAGGATCAAAAAATGTTGAACATTAAAAAAGTAATTATTTATAATATCGTACTTTTTTTTACGCATCGTACGTTTGGCAGCGCCGAGACAGAGAGATTTTCGGGATAATTTTGATGCAGTGCAGAGAAGCTTACCGATAACAAGAGGAAATTGTTACGGTGGCTAAGTAAGATTCATTGTAGGTAGGTCGAAATTTCTGCATCGATTGATCCCGATGTAGTTAAGGTTGAATTTTACTGGATCGTTTATACCATAATAGGCTTAGGTTTGGCTTCTACCTCAAATTTAGTTTATGTATATGTATTTATGTATGCATCGAGCAGAATCATATATGATAAAAAAAAACAATACGGAACGTATTTTAACACACACAGATTGACGCTCCATTATTTTTGTTACTTATTCTTTCAGTATTACACTAAATTAGTTTTTCTTTTCAATACTAAATACGTTTTTGCTTATTTATTATTGAAATTTTTAATATTTGTTAAATTTTTTTTATTTCTCGTTCACATCTTAATTAAGTGCTAGTATCATATACTATCAAAAAGAATTTTTCTTTAAAAAAAAAAAATTATTTATCGGTCTCTTTAGAAAAATCAGCATTTTAATTAATTGTTAATATTATATATATATATATATTATCTATTATATATTATATATATATTATATATATTATATATATTTATATATATATATAGTAAATATGGTAATATATATATATATAATATAATTATATATATATATATCTTATATATATATATATATATGATATATATATATATATATATATATAATATATTAATATATTATTATATATATATAATATATTTATTTTATATATATATAATATATATAATATATATATATATATAATATTATATATATATATATTATATATATATATATATATATATTATAATATATAATATATAGGTATATTATATATATTATATATATATATTATATATATATATATATAATATATAATATATATTATAATATATACTATATATATATATATATATATACTATAATTATATATATATATATATATATAATATATATACTATATTATATATGAATAGATTGGTTATTAGGTAAATAGATAAGCAGTGAGAATAGTATGGAACAAAAATGTTTTTAATTCAAGTATTATATTATATACTTTATATATAGTTGTATTAATATATATATATCTATTATATATTATATATATTATAATATATATATAATATATGATATATTATATATATATTAGTATGTACATATATATATTATCTATATATATAATATATATATTATAATATATTATTAATATATATATATACTATATATATATATATTATTATATTATATCAGGGAAGGCCTTCAAGTACATTTTTCAAGTACAAGTACACGTGTCAAGTTACTACTAAATTTGTTCAAGTTAAGACAAGTACAAGTGCTAGAATTTGTTCCAGTAAGTGGTATCAAGTTTTACAGGTAAAGTACAGTATTTATATAACTTGCATGTATAGTAATTAATATATATATATTACTATTTATTATATATTATACTATACTATATATATATATATATATATATATATATCTTATAAATATATATAGAATCAACCATATCATCATCATCATCATCTTCAAAACAAAATCATCATCGATCATAATCATCATCATCATTATATTTATTATCATTATATTATGATTGCTTTTTGCTTACTATATCAAGATGAGGCAGGTGCCGTACATATACCGGAAAATAAAAATAGTAGAAGAATATGAAGCAAGCAAGTTAGAAAAAGAAAGCAGCCTACGCCCTTTATACAGTTAGATGGATCTTCGAGTCAGAAAAATCACCTAGAGCTTCACGGACCCGTCGCGATTGACCAACTATGACTCTCGTCACTTGGTGGGGTCTTCATTCCTTGGCCCAGTTTGGGTACAACAATCTCTCTCAACAAAACCACATTCCACTCCTGTTATGCACTTTCTTCTCGCCTCTGCCAAACTCACTTTCTCTCCTCCAGGCATTCCTTCTGCTCATTCCTTTTCTTCTGTCTCCATCCGGTTGATTCCAACACACTTACCTATACTCGTTTAACGACCCTCTGTCATCCATCTTTCCACATAAACCTCTCAACGTCTTTCATTTTCTCTCATTTACCCCAATCTCAACACCAAACAACTCTCTAGTACGTTCATTTCTCATTTATCATTTCTTTCAAACCTAACACGCACTAAGATTGTCATCTGACACATTGTAATTTAATCTATACTCTTTATCCAGACATAGTCCATATTATACTTATACGGGTAACAACTACTAATAGTAAGACTCTAGCGACTCAACACTTATCTTTTAATCCACACGATTTATACTGCAACAACACTTAGTGTGCCATTCACAATTTTCCTACTAAACTCTGCATCATTAGACACTTGTTCCAGCTGCTCCCATCTAACATAACTTCACACTGAGGTTTGTCTCACTGCCCAACCATTACTACTCTTATCTCGTAACTTTCAAACCTTTTTTTACAGCACCCTACAAATCTTTTACTAGTGCCTCTCAACTCTCTCAGATTCGCCACACAAATCAATCATCCTATATAATAGGAGGGAATTACTCCAGTCTCATCCATTCAGCCATCATTCTAAAGTCTATCCTGTGTCACCCTACCTCTAATCTTTCATACTCATCCATATACAGATTGGAAGTTGAGGGAGACATACCAATCCTTTCTAACTCCGATATTATATTAAAATAATCTTTCGACTTATTTGTCGTTACACACGCTTCACTATCGTGTCATACATTCTTTTTGATTCTATTCGAAGCATAAAACACCAATATAACACACTCTGCATAGATTCCTATTAATCCTATTATACGCCTGTGCCAATTCCATAAATCCCTAAATAAATTATTCTTCTCCTCTCATATCTCAATCATGTTGTTTATGTACAGATTGATTCCGACACATCTCTACACTTCTTAACGTATTTATTCTCCGAAATTCAGTCTTCACCATTCGACCCACTCTTTCGACCATATCAACATTATCTTCCGCTACAAACTAATAAGAACTATTGACCTATAATACTTAAGTTAATTTTTCCCTTTATGTTACCTTATATAAGGTACGAATATGACGTCCCTCTAATCTCGGACTATATCCCAAATAACGTTTTGGCTATCCTACTGTCAAATCCAATGAATCAAGCAATCTCGCCTCTATATATATATATTATATATATATATTATATTATATACTATATATTATATATATATATATATATATATTATATATTATATTATTATATTATTCTATTATATAATTATAATAGTTATATTATATATATATATAGTATATATATATATATAATATATATAATTATATTATATAATATATATATATACTATTATATATAGTATATATATTTCTATATATCATATGGTTTTCGTGAAGGATGAATTGAAGAGAGTTGAGAGATTGGTGGAAAGATTGTGGAGGTGTGTTAATCAGGATGGGATTTTGAAATAGAGCGTGTAATAAGTAGGTTATGTCTACGAGTGAGGACAGTGAATCGGTGGTGAAGTTTTATGCTAGATGTGAGCAGCTGGAACAAGTTGTCTGAGTTTTATTATTTAGGATATATATATATGTTGGACTAAAAGGGAAAGAACTGATGCGAGTGTAGTAGGTAAGTTTGTGAATTGCTGAAGTTAGGCTGGTGCAATTAAATCTTGGTGGAATGGTAAAGAGACTAGTGATTGAGTCTGCTAGAGCCTTGCGTGATGGTAAGTGTTACTTGTTAATGGTAATATGTAGATAGAGACTGATGGTCTGGAATAAGAGTATTAAGGAAATTAGATATAAACGTTCAATGTGTCTCAGGCATTTGGACAAGTCTTAGGCGTGTTAGGTGTGAGAAGGAATGATAAAAGAGGAATGAACGTATTACTGAGTTGTATGGTATGAAAAAGGGATATAATGAAGAATAATGAATAATTTAAGATGGTTTGGTCATGTAGAAGAGATGGATAAAATCGGTTTGGTTAAGTAGATGTATAACGTGGTGAGTGTTCTGAATGACTGGCTGGGAAGACCAAAGAAAAGTGGATTGAGTCACAAAAGAATGTTTGGAGGAGTGAAATGTGAGTTGGCAGGGGCGAGAAAAATGCATAATAGGAGTAAATGGAGGGTTTGTGAGGGTGTATGGTTGTGGCCACCTGGGCAAGGATTAGAACCCAATTGGCGGAGATGCCATAGTGTGGTCCCGCGGTACCGGTGAACTCTAGGGGTGGATTTTTTTTGTGCGGCGATGTTACACTAATTAGGTTAACATAGGAGAGTCGGCTGGACTTTCTCTTTCGACTTGTGTCATAGTTCTTTACTATTTTTGTTTCTGGTCATGTTAGACTTACACCCCAGTCTTGGGAAGAGAAGGTGGATATTGAGATATGATGAAATTAATATAATTATATATATATATATATGTATATATATATCATTATATTATTATATATATCTATATATATATATATATTATTATATATACATAATTATATATATTATATATATATATATATATAATATATATATATATTATACTATTATATATATATATAGTATATATCTATATATATATATATTATATTATTTATATTTATATATATATATATATCATATTATATATATTATAATTATATAAATAATTGACATAACTTTCGTAAATGAAATTTATTTAGAATACATTTATAAAAAATATGAATTGTAGAGAAGTGATAAAAAAAATATATTGGCGGTTTAATAATGAAAAGTACTTGCAGTAAAGCACAAGATTCCAGTACAAAAGGTTCAAGTACGAAGTTAAAGTAAATGTACAGTGGGTTTTAGAAACTGCAAGTACAAGTACAATATCTGCAAAAATGTACTTAAGTACAGAGTAGATACAAGTACTGTGTACTTAAGCCCAACTTGATTTATATATATAATATATAATATATATATATACTATATATTATATATCTATATATTATTATATTATTATATTATATATATAATATATATATATTATATATGTAATGATATATATATATATATAATATTATATATATAGTAATATAATATTATATATATTAATATGATATATATATTATATATATATAATATATAGTATATATATATTATATATATTATATATATATATATGTAATACTAGTATTTATATATATATTATTATATATTATATATATACTAATATGATATTATATATATGATATTTATTAGTTATATATAATATAATATCTATTATAATATTATATTATATATATATTCTCTAAACAAAATTCACACTTTATTTATACGATTTACCTTTACTAGTTCGTAACTATCTCTATATTTTATACATTTCTTTGTTCCAATAGATAATTACTGATGTAATTGAAATTTGTAGTATAGTATGTATATTTATTCCTGCTTTATATTATAGAATAAAGCATGCTTTCAAAATAAAAAAAAATGACTACCAATTCATTGATTCCTGTCTAGTTGATTACTCTCTTCTTTTTTATCCTATCTTATACCTCTATTGCCTTGTACCGTCAACTGTCTACCTTCCTTCGATTTCCTTTGATCCATGTAGTAGAGTAGTAATGTATTCTTCTCCCTCCAGCCTCAGAAAATGAACCATTTTCTCGGAGTTTGTCATCTGAATTCAAGTCAACTACTATTATGATTATTTTTATGTGACATTCGGATGATTTCGGCACTTTTTTTAAATACTATTTAATGAAGAATTAGTAAGGCAGTAGTGATGTAGTTGATTCATTTGAATTCACCGCCTGTTGGTTTAGTTCTATATAATAAAAAATTTGCAGATTAATTGTACTGTATTAGACTTTTATACGTTTTATAGTTGAAAGCTAGTTAAATAAATA
>JABUQX010023879.1:15000-32357 GCA_015478945.1 Trachelipus rathkii | reverse complement strand
AGAAGAAGAGATGTGTTGAAGTATGTGTTGACAGTAATCGTTAGGGTTTAGAATGGGATTATCGGATCATTAAGTTTCATGCAAAATTAAGTTAGTGGGGCTTGATGGAGAGAAGGTGATACAAAGTAGTGAAGGTGGTTTAAGAGGAGAAGTTAATATGGGATATAAGTGATGGTGGGGAGTGCCTGCAAAACGGTTGAATGTGAACAAGCTGATACTGAACAAATCTGGGGGCAAAGGAAGGAAGCAATTGTTAGTGGTGCAAAGGAAGTATGTGGATGCTAGCAGGAAGTAAGAATGCTAACGAGTGAAAAGGGGGCTAGTGAGTTGACAGGCGGTTAAAGGTAAAAAGAAGGGTGGTTGAATGTACTAAAAGGAAATGATGACAAAAGAAGGATGCTTGGAATTATATAAGGAGAAAAGAAAAAACTAAAAAGGTGTATACGTAGGGAGAAAACAAGAGGTAAATGAACAGTTTGGAAGAAGATGAATGGGGGAATTTCACAGTGAATAGGGAAGCTTCCTGGAAGAAGCAGAGAAGAATAGAGCTAGGGGGAATCTAAGTAGAATAATGAATAGGGATGGTGCTTTGTAACTGATGAAGTAGGTGGAGAGGAGTGTGAAAAGAACACTTTGAGACCTAAGATGATGAACAGTACGAAGAGATAAGAATGGGAAGAGAGAAAATATAGTAGGTATTTTTGGGGATGAGGTTATTAGTAAGGAGGAGGTAATGGTAGAGTGAAAAGTTGAAGAATGATGGTAATCTGCAGGTATAGATGAAATTAATGGTGAAATGATCAAGAACTTATATGAGATGTTGATTGATTGATTTTAAAGTTGTAACAAAGCGTTTGAGGGGTAAGAAGTTCAAAGGACTGGAGAGAGTGTAAGAAAATCTCTTACATAAGGGTAAGGGACAGTGTGGAACCAGAAATTAGAGTAGGGAAGAAGTTTTACTGAGTGTTGTAGGAAAGGTATATGCTGGATTTGGCTGAAAGAGTGTCGAGTGACTGAAGGACCGACAGAAGAACAAGGTGTGTTGAGGGTGGAGAGGATGTGTGTGGGATCAAATTCAGATAATAAATGATTAGAAAATGAGGGAGAAGAAGAATAAATTGTATTTAGGTTTTATGATTTGCAACAGGTATGATAGAGTTGAAGCGTTATGGCAGGTGCTAGTGATATATGGTGTTGGTGGTAGCTTCTGAATGGAATCAGGTGGGAATGAGAGAAGGTGTAAGAATAAATGGTGTCAACAGTGATTGGTTTATATTAATAGCGGAGTAAGACAGGGCTGTGTTATGTCTCCTGTCATTCAATTTTTGTATGGATGAAGGCGGAAAAGACCTGAGGTGGGATTAAGAAATGGTGGAGAATGGAGATGAGGGAGGGGGGGCCTGTACCTATTATATGTGATGATTTGTTCAGTAAGGAATTTAAAGGAGAGTTTGAGATTGGTGAGTAGATTTGGCAGGGTGTGTATGAGGCTTGAAAGAAAACGTGGATAAGAGTAAGGGTTATGGTTGTGAAAGTGAGTATCAATTCTTCGCAGTGTGGAAGTTACGTTAGAGGTGAGCAGCCAGAACAAGTGTCTGAGTTGAATATTAGGGGTATGGTGGTAGATGAGAAGGGAAACTGGACGACAGAGTGTAGTAGGTGAAAGCCAGAATGGCAGAAGGTGGCTGGTGCAATTAAATCGTTGGTGAATGCAAAGGAACTAAGTCTTGAGTGCAGGGTCTTGCCATGAGGGCATGTTGTTACCTGTGTTGTATAGTAGTGAGACTATGGTCTGAATAAGAAGTATAGATCTAAAGTTCAATAACAGATGACAATCTAGGGTAAAGTTAGGTGTGAGAAGAATTGATAAAGAGAGAAATGAACGTATAGAGAGTGGTGTGGTGAAGAAAGGGTAAATGAGAATATTAAAGTATGTTGAGATGGTTTGGCCAAGTGTGGAAAGGATGAAATGAGAGTTTGGTTGGTTAAGCTGGATGTAGTGAAGTGGTGAGTGTGTTAGAAACCGACCGGCTGGGAGAATCAAAGAGAAAGTGGATTGAGTTGGTGAACGAATGTCTGAAGGAGAAATGTGAGTTTGGCAGAGGCGAATAAAGGCAGGATAGAGAATGGCGGGCTTTGCATGGCATGGTTGTAGGGCCTCACCAGCTGGATGAACCCTATGACGATTTACCAGTGGGTGAGGGTCCGTCGTGGTCCCATGATGCTCTAGGCGGGATTTTCGCCCGTGACGCCTTCAAATGAATGAATGGGTATGAGGGGGGGCGGCAAGGCTGGGCTCTTTCGACGTTTGTCATGTTCTCCTACCGCTTTTTTCCGATGCTTGCACAGCACCAATTCCCTAATCTTGCAAAGTGTGGGAGAAGGTAAATGTTGTTAGAAATGAGATAGTTGATAGTTGGGCTCAGTGGTAAAGCATCGGGTATATTTTGTCCTTATCTTCACAATATATATATATAGAGTGATATATATATATATATATATATATATATATATATATATAAGTAATATATATATATATATATATATATATATATATATATATATATATATATATATGGTTATATATATATATATATATATATATATATATATATATATATATATATATATAAGAAGAAAATGATATATATATATATATATATATATATGAGTATATATATATATATATATATATATATATATATATATATAGAGGTGATGTGTGAGGGTAAGAGTAGAGAGATAAAGATAGTATGGTGGTGGTATATATATATATATATATATATATATATATATATATATATATAGTATACATATTAAATGTGTTAGGGCATGTAGGGAAGCTAACGTCGTTAATTTCAATCGTTAGCAAAAAAGATGGAACGATATGTATAATCATTGAAGGTTTATCTGTAGTGAATAGAGTGAAATAATATAATCGCGAATTAATCAGTCTCTCGCTAAGAGGTAGGAACAGCAATACCATATTGTTAATTTCTTTATTATAACACTCTCCCTAAACAATATTAATAATGATGTTAAGCCTATCAGACTTAAATAATTAGGCTTTGACCTATAGCAAATGCTTTTGCCGCTTGTCGAAGAATACTTCCAGAGCGTAAATACCTTATTAATTAATACTCAATACCAGGTGTCCGAGAATGTCCCAGTTTCAATGCTCTATTATAACAGCATAATATACAATATCCATATCATATACATCAAAGTGAAGAGTAAGTTGCATAATTTCGAATATGCACTTGCGCTAGAACGATTCCTGATAGATCGACATACGCGCATGCGCGCATTCAGGTTCTCTTGTGCGTGCGCCACATACTGACAATGGTGAGTCCTGAGCGTAAAGCTTTCTGTGTTCTACAATTTACTAAGTGTGAATCTGTAATTACGATTCAACGTGTGTATCGTTTACGTTTCCAATGGGATTCTCCATTATGCGGGCAAAACATTCGCCGATGGTATAGGCAATTTGCAACTAATGGATGTCTTTGTAAAGGCAAAAGTACAGGACGACCCAAAGTGACTGTACAGGATGTGGACCGTATCAGGGCCTCGTTTCTTCATAGTCCTAAGAAATTCGTTCGGAGAGCAAGTCACGAACTGAAGGTGCCAAAAACGACGGTGTGGAAGGTGTTAAGGAAACGTTTACACATGCGTGCATACCGGTTGCAGTTTGTATATGCTTTAAAGCCCGATGACTAGGCTCTACGGTTTACCTTTGCCTGTGTGTTAGGTCGAGACGATGACCTTCTAGATCGTGTAGTGCTTAGCGATGAGTCCACCTTTCATCTCAGGGGTAAGGTGAATGCCCATAATGTTCGTATCTGGGGTCTGAAAATCCGCATGAACTTGTAGAACACGAACGTGATTCCCAAAGGTTAACTTTTTCTGCGCCATATCCCGACGCCAGGTCTACGGACCTTTCTTTTTCGCAGAAGCAACCGTAACAAGGGTCGCCTATCTCGATATGTTACAACGATGGCTCTTTCCACAATTATTATAGGATGAAGTGGTAAACTTTATATGGCAGCAAGATGGAGCCCCTCCCTCCACATTGGAGTCACATAGTGCGAGCGTGGTTGAACGACCTCTACTCCCAGATCGCATGATTGAGTCATAATGGTCCAGAATGAGAAGTTTCATATATTCAGCCCCCCAATCTCCTTGACTTAACGCCACGTTATTTCTTCCTCATGGGCCGCCCAATTATACGCAGAGTTGAAACGCAGCACTGAACACAGTGCCGTTCCTTCCGACATCTGACTGGTGAACGAGCAGTTTGGGAGGAATGATCATCGGCGGCTGAGCAACCCTATAACGAAGGGGTAGTGAAGGCTGAGCATAAGGAAAACCTTTGTCAATGACCTTCACTTGATATGATATGCTGTTGATATATATTACGCTTGTTATAATAAAGCATTGAAACTGGAACATTCTTTTACGGACACCCGAGTAGTATATTATTGTAAAAATAATAGGATATGTCAACTTAGAATTTTAATACAAATATGTATATTTTTTATGTTACAACGCTTATGAGGCCTAGTTCTTATATTTTTCACTAGTCGCAAAAGAAGCAAGTTCAAGAACTAACGAAAGAAGTTAAAGACTCATTGAACGGGCAACAATCACTATCTCTTTTTTCTTCAGCAAACCAATAAGAAATGAGAATACAGCAAAGAAAAACGTCAAACATTTCTAAACGGGATAATAAACGTGTAAGAATAAACACAACATTTTGAGCCATTGAGAGGAGCGTTTAAGAAATTTTGAAAATAATAGTTTATCAAAATGGAATTTAATAAAATATAAAAATCTGATAAGAAAATATTTTATAAACCTCGTAAATTAAAGTAACGATTAACGGATGTAGGGAAAATTTTTAACTGTTAATAGTCCGTTACTTTTTCGAAATTAACGAAAGTGTTAAAGTTAACGAAAAAATTAAACGAGTTAATTAACGGATTAACGCTTTAATGCGTTAATGCCCACCTTTGTAGAGGAAGAGTAGTATATATATAGCAGCATATATATATATATATATATATATATATATAGAGAGAGAGTATATATATATATATATATATATATATATATAAGTATATATATATATATAGTATATATATATATATATATATATAGAGAGGTAGAGAGAGAGAGTGGGGCAAATAAAAACCCATTCTCTATGCAACTACGAACTAAACCCATGTAATTTAAAACAATAAAAACGTAAAACAATAAAACGATGTAACAAAGACTAAAAAAAAGAGAGAAGCTTTCGACCCCTACACCTGGAGGTCTTTATTCAAGGAATTGTGAACTATAAAAGAGGAATAAATTCTAATATGAACACTGGACAGCTTTAGTTGGTTCGACCAAACTCTTAATGTATTTTTCCAAGAAGCCCTTTATAACGTTTTACTTTCATTAATACGTTTTTAATGGTTTAGTTAAATGGGATAGCTCATAGTGATTGAAGGGATTTTTTTGTTTTTTATATAATAAATGACTCAATGAATTTTCTTTCTCATCATTTTGCAAGATAAAATTATTTTAGCGGAATTCATGTTGATCGTATGATTATGTTTCATTCTTATGTTATACAAAGCAGAGTTGCGGTCTCCACACCTCAGGCTATATCCATGTTGATATGTGTCTTTGAAATTTTCGGTTTCACCCTGAAATATTTTTCATCACAATTATTGCAAGCTATCCTTTAAATTCTGAAGTATTATCTTTTATTATTTAATTGAAATTGATATAAATTCTTCTTACGAGTGTTTGGAACGGGCCGGAATTAATGATACTAAATTAGCGTAAAATTCTTTCTTCACCCTGGTTCCGATGAAAGGGAATAACCATTATTTCATCCAAAATAAGTTTTTGAATGGTTTCACCAATGAGTTTTTTTGTTTTTGTTTATAGAGTTTTTGTTTAAACACTCTTAAGAAGAAATTTATATCAAAATTTCAATTAAATAATGAAGATAGTAATTCAGGAATTTATAGTATGTAGCTAATAATCAGATGAAAATATTATGAAAAACCATGATGTAAGTTAGTGCAGATAAATCGTGGAGAGTTTCTGAGTATAGGTAATCAAGACTAAAGGATCGGCTTCATTGCGATTGAGAAATACTTTTCAAAGGTCTGGGATCGGTGCGCTTTCTAGGCCGGAAGAAAGCCTATCTGGGATATGTTGGATGATATAGCATATATATATATATATATATATATATATATATATATATATATATATATATATATATATATATATATATATATATATATATAGAGTATATATATATATATATATATATATATATATATATATATAGATATATATATATGAATATAGTATATAATATATATATATATATATATATATATATATATATATATATATATATATATATATATATATATGTTATATATATATGAGAGAGGGAGAGGTATATATATATATATATATATATGAGATTTACTTATCATCGAATATTAGTTTCAATTTCCACTCCTTCTCTCCTCTATCTGGGGGTATGTAAGCCACATGCCTGAAATAGAATGTAGTAGAAGAACAAGGACGCAAGTCGAAAAAGAAGAAAGAGATCATCCCTACCGCTCCCTTTGTATTTCTGGTGGGTAAACTCGTCGAGTCAGAAAATCCACCTCCTAGGGCTTCACGGGACTGTGACGGATCCCTCACTATGGCATCTCGTCAATGTGGGTTTTATCCCTTTTGGTCCAGGCCACAAACCCTCGCCTTTTCACTCCTATTATGTAACCTTTCTTCTCACCTATGCCAAACTCACATTTCTCTCCCAGTGGCCTCACACTCAACTACTTTTTCTTCGGTGGTCTCCCAGCCGGTCGACAGCCAGAACATCCTCACCACTATACATCCGCTTAACCAACCTAGACAATCATCCATCCTTTCCACACAAACCAAACCGTCTCAATGTACTTTTTTAATGCATATTTTCTATACTCTTTTTCTGTAAAGACAAACACAACAACCTGAATGCTTTCATTCCTCATTTTATCACTTTTTCTTAAGAAGTATTATTATTTTTTTAGTTTATTTTTATTTTTGCCATTATTTTTATTATTAAGGATGAGTTATTATTATTATTATTATTAATATTATTATTATTAAATAGCCATATTATTTATTTATGATATGGTTTTTATGGTTTATGATATTTGTTATTATTTTATTATTATTAAAATTTATTTTATTGTCATTAATTATTATTAATTTTTTTCTAATTAAAACTAATATTATTTATTAATTTAAGATTTTTTTTTTTTTATTATTATTGATGAAGTATTATTTTATGAATATAGACTAGCTTATTAAGGCTATGATTTATTTAGCATTATATAACCGATTCAATCATTTGACTCACTTAAATATAAAACTAGCCATTTAAAACTGCATAGATTAGATAATGGAACATCCCTGTGGGAGCTCATCATCAAAATGTATCTTTGATATTTAAGTGATATATTTGTTTCTACTAGTGTAACAAAATCCACTTATCACAACAAAACATATCTGACTCGTTCTTATCATTACTATTGATATTATTTATTATATTATTATGATGTAGCGATGATATGTATGGCGATGATATGATGTATGAAGTGATGGCGATATGATGTATATTACCACACATATTACACATATTATTATTTTTACTATTATTATTATTATTATTAGCTACACATATTATTATTATTATTATTATTATATATTACCATTATTATTATTATTATTATTATGATAATATTATTATTATTATTATTATTATTATTATTATTATTATTATTATTATTATTATTATTATTATTATTATTATTATTATTATTATTATTTTTGTCCTTTTCTAATATCAGGAAACTACATGGTAGGATATTTATAATATTTTTAAACCTTAGATTGAATGAAAATAATTGTTCATACATATTGCAGATAATTTATTTTATATAAATATATATTTTTTTAACTTCTTTTATATTCATTTTTGTAACATATTTATATTTTGTTTCTTTATTTTATTTTTTTATTTCTATAATTTAACTTCCACATATTAATTTGTATAAATAACGAATAGCTTGTAGTAATACTAAAAACAATTGTGGTAGATGTAAATTAATATCATAAGGTCCTCATTGAGAGAGAGAGAGAGAGATATGAGATAAGAGAGAGAGAGAGAGAGAGAGAGAGAGAGAGGTGAGAGAGAGAGATATATATATATATATATGTTATGCATATATATAGATATATATAGTTAGTATATATATATATATAGCAGTTAGTATATATATATATATATATATATATATATTTATAAAAAAATAAATATAGATATAGATAAAGAAATGTTATATATATATATATAGTAAAAAAAAAAAAATAGATATATAAGAGTAGATATATATATATATATATATATATATATATATATATATATTAAGTATATATATAAATATATATATATATATAAATAAAGGAAATTTTATGTGGTCAAGAATATTCTGGTGGTCTTACCTTACCTGACCCAAAAATGTGCACCAGTGGCTACTGCATACACATAAACTTCATTAAAATTTGAACTTGATGTCAAGCATTCTGGCTACCCTAAAGAATTTACATCCAAGCCATTCAAAGAAAAAATGACTAACAGATCATGGTAATTAAAAAATATATATGAAATGAAAATTCTAAGAAAAAGTTTTTTGAAAACGAAAACCAACAAATCTCAAATTTGGTCACACACACACACACACACACACACACACACACACACACACACACCTACATGCATACAAGCTAGTCACACACACACACACACACACACACACACACACACAAGATGATCCGAAAATTATAACATTGGATTTGGGAGAGAGAGAGGGTAGAGAGAGCAGCATATATATATATATATATAGTAGCATATATATGAGTATATATATGAAGAGAAAGAGAGAGGAGGAGATATATAGTAGTAGTGAGTAGTGAAGATATATATAGTATATATATATATATATAGATAGTATATATATATATATAGATAAATATAGAAATATATAGATAAGATATATATATAAATATATATATATAGTATATATATATATATATATATATATATATATATATTATTATTATAGAGTATATATATCTTGTCATTTTCGTAAAAAATCGGCTTGAGCGGGGTAGTGGTGCGTACAGCCTTCCTCATTCACACCCCCTCATCTCGCCCCCACCCACCTCCTCCACCCCCCTCTATCCCTCGCCAACATCACTACCCTCCTCCTCCCTCATCCCTCCCTCCTCCAACATCTCTCCTTTATTCCATCCATCCTCCTCCTTCTTGGTCTCCCTCTCTCCTTCCCACTCCGCCTCCCAAACTCTTCACCACCTTGCCCCTCCATTCTACTAAATGCCTAGCAATTTCAGCATCTTAATATCTTTCTCCGTTCTTCGAATTAATCAGCTCCCCTTTCCCAATTCACACCTCTCCTCACCACACTATTCTAATCCTCTCCCTTCTGCTAACCCCACAAACTGCTCAACCCCTTCATCTCAAATACTTCAACTTTTCCTAGACTCACATTCCAACCCTCTTTTCACGTTTCACACCCATACCACAGTATGGTATGATTAAACACATTTTTGATTTTGAAATCTTAAAGATAGATCTCCTCCTGTAAGGTTTTTCAGACCACTCAAAGCCCTCATTCCTTCTCCTACTCTATGCCCCTCCTTCATCCCTCCCCCCTTACCCAACTCCATCCCTTAAATATCTAAAAAATCTTACTTCTTCCAATACTGTACTTTCTTAATGAATCTTCTTTGAACTCCTCCTCCCTCCCTTTCTTCTTTTCTTTCCTCCTAAAGTCAGCCTTAAAGACTTTAATTTAATGATTGATAAGTCTCTTGGTCCACATTCTCTCAAACTCCTCACCAAATACCTCAGCCCTTCCATGTTCTTCGCCACTAGCAGTATCATCCGCAAACAGACTTGTATGTTCGATACTTTCTCCTTTATCATTCCCACACCCACCTCCCTCCCTCCCTCACCATTCCTACATACACTCCATAAACAAATTTGAAGAGTTACGGCGACACAGGCACACCTCGCCTCAACTAATATCGTCCCAAACATCTCACTCTCCTACATCTCATGTAAGAAGAGATTCTCACTATTCCTATAAAAAGCCCTGATACCTTTCCCTAAATTACCCCCACCCCATTTTCTCCTCCAACACCATTTCACCCTGTATTCACTATCCTTTTTCTAAATCTAAAAAACATCCATACACTTTCCCTTTCCTCTCAATACTTTTCCACAGCATCTTTAAAGGGCAGCATCTGGTCCACACACCCTCTTCTCCCTCCCTAAATCCTCCTGGTTCTTTCCCACTTCTCCCCTCCGTTAAATCCTCTTACTTTCAATCAGTATTCCTTCCGTACAATTTTCCCTACCACACTTAGAAGGCAAATACCTCTATAATTTCCACATTCCATCCTATCCCCTTTCCCCTTATATAGGGGAACCAAACAACCATCCATCCAATCCTGTGGTACCTCACCCCTCCTAACATATATTATATAACCTATACAGCCATTTCTCCACCCCTATACCTCCCTTCTGCAACATTCATTCTCACACCATCCATCCAGTGACTTCCTTTTTTTTCCTTTATTCAAGGCCCTAATAATTTTCTCCATTTGTATTTCATCCTCCCCTCCCTCCCCACTACATTTCCCCTCCTCACCTCTTGCATATCTTCCTCCCCCTACCCCCACCCCCTTCTATTTAATAGTCCATCTGGGGCGCACTTCTCCCCACCTCTTCCTCACCCTAACCCCTCCTCCCATCTAGTCCCCACTTTCCTTTGAATCTTCTCCCCTCAGAACTCTCTCCTTTTCTTCTTCCTTTGCCAACTCTTCCAGAACATCTTATTCTGATTCAAAATTTTCCGGTCACTCTTCTACACCAATCTTCTTTTGCTCTTCTTCGCCCCTTCCACCGCCCTCTTTTGCTTCCACTTAACCCTTCTATTCTCCAGCTATCTTCCCTACTTCCCAAACGATTTCACACATAAGCTCTTTCTTTTTCACCACCTCCTTCACCTCTTCACTCCACCATTTCACTCCCTTTCCTTCTGCTTGCACCCACCCTTTTTACTCCACATACCTTTCCCTCTCCACATACTGCCTCTCTAAATCTCTTCCACTCCCCCTCCACCTCCCAATTCCCATCCCTCTCACGTTTCTCCACTTGTCCTCCATACCTCTCCTAAACTCCCTCTTACACCCTCCTCCAATTTTTCCACCTTTATCACTTCCACTCTCCTCTTTTCTTCCCTTTTCCTAACCGTCACCTCTCCTCCCACCCTTATCCTGGCAATTACCAAATAGTGATCTGATATCCCCCTCCCCGCCCCTCTAAATACATTTACATCTAATAATCTACCTCTATCCCTCCCATTTACACACACATAATCTAGTATCGCCTTCCCCCCCGTTATCTCACTCTTCCATGTATACTTATGATTATCATTTTTTTTAAACCAAGTATTCCCTACTATCATTCTTCTTTCGACACATAACTCTATCAGGCTTTCTCCATTATCATTCCTCTCCCCAACCCCAAAAGGACCTATTATTCTTCCTACCTCCTCCCTTCCCACTCCTGCATTCAAATCTCCCAGTAAACAAATTTTTTCATTTACCCCGAAACTTTCCCAACACTCATTCAATTCTCCCCAAAATCTTTCTCTCTCCTCCTCTCTCGCTCCATTCACTGGTGCATATGCACAAATAAAAACCCACATTTCCCCCCCGAATTTCACTTTTACCCACATTATCCTAGAAACTAACCGTTCACACACCCCTCACCTGTCCCATTACCCTTCCCCTCAGTGGCAACTATTCCCACCCCTTCCTCAGTCTCACTCTCAAGCCAAATTCTCGACACCATACTACCTTTAGATTGAACAAGATCTCCCTTCCCTTCAACTGTTTGTTATCCTAATGGCATCCAATTTTTTCCTATATGACCAAACTCGGAATTTTTCCTTCAACCAGCTACCCTCTCACATTCATACACCCCACCCTAATTACCACTCTCCTCCCCATCTTTCCCTACTTCTATATATAACTCAAACAGGCTGTACGCTTTACGGGACCCCCCCCCCTAGGGTTACCACCCCGCTCACCAACCCACAATAACAACAACCAGATACGCTAAAACAATATAAAAACAATAAAAGGTTAAAACCCACACTATCAGTTTATATCTATTCCCCCACCCTCTTCCTCCTCCCCCCTTCCTCCCTTCCCCCACCTCCCTTTCCTTTTCCTTTTAAATTCCCGTTAAAACTTAATTATCCATTAAAAACCTTTATTTACTTATTTATTTATTTAAAATTCCTTAAAAACTGACACACATACGATATATAAAATTTTCAATAAATAATACCTTACCAATGCAACGATTAAAGTAACTATGACAAACAATAAACAAAATATATCTACTATACCTACCACACGAACGAACTGAGATTTACAGTTATAATATAATTGTCTATTAACGGTATTAACACCAGGAATAACTGGATTCTTACTCACAATGAACCCGAGATTGTGAGCAAAATAACTAGCTTCAAAGCGGCCTATTTTTCATATATATAGCAGAGAGAATAAATATTTTATTTTAATACTACAAAATTGCTCTAAACAACAATAAATTTACGAAAAAAGTGTCTACATATAATTATGAATATATATAAATATGACTTAAATAGTAATCTTATTTTTCAATATAATAAATAAAATACTCAGACAACGAAATTAATAATGAATATGGGATTCTATTCCTCAGAACGTGCGAGGCCACGTGGTGCACAATACTGACGTCATCAGCGACTATGGTAACTAAGCCAATCGGAAACAAGCATATATTCCACTGTATAATATCCCACTTGAACGATTTATTAATATCAAATGGATAATGCCTATATTATATTAATAGAAAAGAATAAAATATTTAATATAAATTATTTACTAAAGACAAGTAAATATAATTTGCACTTATAGTCTTTTCTGTATTACCAAAATACCTGATACATAAGCCTTACATACGATTTTTCATAAATACGCATTTAAAAATTTTCCTCAGAAAAGCATTTTATTCTGTAGAAATCTGTATGCAAAAATGCAAAAATGGAGACGAAATTCACAAAGATGATGAATCTTTAGCCATTAATGGAAGTAGAACAACTTGTAGAATTTTTCAATCGGTCGTCATTCGATCTCAATCGAAGAGAAAACTTTCCCATCCAATAGAACTCTACGTTATTACAAGTAGAATAATTATTACAATATAGCCTACAGAATTTTCCGAAGCTACTTAGACAAAATTTTCTGTAGCCACAATCAACCAAAATGTCCTCAATCACGCTTGAACAAAATATGTCCTGATGCGGCTTAGCCAAAATTCTTATCTATAAGTCACGTTTGCCAAAATTTTATCATATATATAACTTTCCAATATAAATATTTCTTCTTAATAAGTATTCAGAGATTACAATAATTACTTACAAGCAATGAGAGATTCTTATTTTATTTGCATGAGTAAGCATTGACGAGTGAGAGAGAGAGATATCTTATAAAATTAAAATACCTGGAATTTTGTAGATTAATCTGGCTACAACTTACGGTCTGACATAAGAAATATTATAAAACATTTACTAATATTTCGAATAATAATATCTTGGAGAGCAGTTCATTCGCTCATAATAATTACAAAGAGATCATAAAAATATTCACTTCTTGAAGAATATGCGAGAATATAATAGCTAAAATTATTCACTTTTCTGTGAATGACGAGAGGATAAATTAGAGACAATGGATATATTTAGATCACTTGCTAGATCTATAAAGACGAAGATAATGTAAATAAAGAAACTTCTTAAAGATAAGATATGTGGCTTGATCACATATAAGATTAATGACACTTGTGTTTACAAAATATCACAACACGATGAATCACTAAAAACTCTTAGCATCTGTGTCCAATCTTTCGACGGAGCTCGATTTCGAACAGACCTTACTCTCTCAACTCTCAACTATATATATATATATATATATATATATATATATAATATATATATATAAATAATATATTATATATATATATATATAACTATTATATATATATATATATATATAATATATATATATATATATATATATATATATATAATATTCTCTTTTTTTCCAGAAATTTGCTTATGTTAATTTATTTTTCAATAATAAAAAAAAAAGGTTCGGTACCTCTATAGATAACTTTATATAATTAAGTTTAATATCCCTAAAAAAATCATGTCAACTAAAACAAAATCGAAAACACCTCATGTACTTGAATACATTACTCACTCTGAAGATAAAAATACTCTCATTTGTCAATATGAAATTACGTTAAACACAGTTCGATGGGGGAAACAGTCAGTTCGATCATGCGCAAAAGAGTCTACCTAACTACCAGTTACTCATGGGGTCACAATACATCTATTGGATCCTTTAAATTAATGCGACATTTAAAACGCTATCATACAGACATTGCTGCAATTGTTAAAAAGAAAGGTGAAGCTGAAGGTAATCAGGATGAACCTTTAATTTCAGAAACTCCGACTAAAGTGGAAACTTTTTAAGTTGCCATAAACTTGTTCTGTCTATGTTAAGTGAAAAATTCAAAATACAATTGATTATAATGGTTGTTAAAGATAGTGATCCAATAGTTTTCTTTGCATGACCAGGATTTAAAGCACTGTTAGACATGACTTAGAAACTGGAAAGTCCCTTTAGACAGGGAAAATATTTTGTAAAATAGTTCTAGAAGAAAAAATGCTTAAAAAATAAGCCTAAAAATTGCATAAAGGGACGCTTTGTGCATTTAAAAATGGATACTTACACATTTGCAAAGCTAAATTATTGTCAATAATATTATATATGTGGACGAAGATAAAAACAATATTTCTAAAACGTTAGCAGTAAAAGAAAAAAATACTCTACATTTCAGCGAATATATTCAAGAAGTTGTTACTGACATCTTAAAAAAATTCGAAATAACAAGAGACAAGTAATTAGCTTAGTTACGGATAACGCATCAAACATGATCAGTACGATTGAAAAAATTAAATAAGGACAATGAGGGTGAGGAATAGGAGGCTGGTAAATGTGATTGATACTGATTTTTTTGTCAAAACGAAGAAGTTATAGTTGTTTTCAGAATGAACTTGATAAAACTATATGAAAAGGACTATGTTCCGATAACGTTATCTTTGCACACATGAGATGTGGAGTTCATACTTTACAGTTAGAAGTGCGTGATGGTCTTCACAACACTCATAGAGCAAATCTTATAAGCACGTACCCCAAAATTAATGGAAGTTCTAAAGAATCAAGCTGCAAAAGTGGCAATCTTAGGTCAAGAGACAAGATGGGGAAGTAAATGTCTTATGCTCTAAAGGCTTTCTGCAACTAAAAGATATGGAGTAGTAGTATGCATGGCGGCCGGTACTTTCTGAACTTTTCTCTCTTCCGACAGTCAGTGAGAACAAATCGAAAACACTCGAAGAATTATTTAAACACCCATTACTTTACAACAAAAAAATATTCAATCAGAAGACTTGACTGCAGGAAAATTTTTACAGAGAACGGATTTTAGCAAATCACAAATAAATTCCATGAAAAGAAGGGAAAGAATGTTAACTGAAAATAAAATATTTTTGTCGATAATATCTTTGTTTAGAATCTTTCTCAGTACTGAAGATCTGATATTTAAAGCTAGGAGTGTTCTTTGTGAACTAGGACTTAAAATGAATACGCTATCGAACAGAGATCTGGGTCAGAGTCAGATTAGTTCAGGCAATTTCAGGAATCCTCCCTTTTAGAATTTTGTCAGATGAAGTTGAAGAAAGTAAAATTTGCCAGATAATGGGAAAAATCTGGAGCATGCAGAAAAGCGATTGAAAAACTAAAAGGACAATCTACTAGTTAAAAGACATTAACCTAAAATATCTTGCGAGAAATAAAAAGTAGATTTCCATAATCATTAGATGGGAATAATTAAAAATCGACCGGGAAACAAATTTTAACAAGTTAAAGAGGCAATCAATTGCTATTCTAAAATTTTGTCCAAGATGCCGCTTGCACAATTACAGCTTTAGCCTCCTATTCAAGTGAATGTTGAGAGCTTAATTTTCTGCTTTAAAAATAATAAAATTGGATCAAGGGAAGTCGATAAAGGAGACTTTACTGACTAATTTTATTTTTAAAGAGAATTGTTTTCAATACATTTATTTTACATATGGGTCGGGCTGTTTCAAGAGAAATTATTTTAAATTTAGGAAGAAAGTGAATTATTATATATATATATATACGCGAAGCTATGGGAGGAGAGGCCGGGTGGGTGGGTGTGAGAGATAAGAAGAAGGAGTATGTCAGGATTTTCAAGTTATATATATATATATATATTATATATTATATATATATTATATAATATAGATATACTCACATATCTATATAAATTTTATTTATCTATTAAAATATATTATATTATAAATAAATATTATTATATATATATATTTAATTTTTAATATAATATATTATAATATATATATATATATATATATATATATATATATATATATATATGCCCTTGTATGTTTTACGACTCCGTCAGTTTTGATTTTTTTTTTTTTTTTTTTTTTACATATTGCTAGTATATATTTATAATAAAAATTAATTTAAAGTTAGTGACGGACAATGATTCAAAAGTTCGAAATATTTTAAATAATTTTTTAAAAATCACATTTATATAAAAAAAATTTTTTTAAATGAAATATCTCGAAAAGTACGACACTTACAGAAAAACCAATTACATATTTGGAATCAGCATATAAAGCTTATTACAAAAAAATAAAAAAAAATAAAATAAAAAATGAAATATCTCGAAAAGTACGACACTTACAGAAAAACCAATTACATATTTGGAATCAGCATATAAAGCTTATTACAAAAATGTTAAAAAAAAAAATAATAAAAAAATAAAAAATTAGGGGGCTCGAGCCGACGGGGGACAGAGGGTGGGGAACGTTTTCCATACCCCGTAGGGGGGGGCGGAGGAGGAAACCCCAGCGAACAACCCAAATAACCAAAGAGCGGGGCCGGAGGGAACGTTGTCCCCGGAGGGGGGAAATAGTCTACCCTGTCGTTCCCCCGGAGGGCCGAGAGACCCCCTTCCTGCCATACTTGCGGTTTAC
>JABUQX010023879.1:0-12500 GCA_015478945.1 Trachelipus rathkii | reverse complement strand
CCCCTCTAGATGTCCCAGTCAAAAACCATAAAAATAATAAATAAGACATAATAATTCAGAAGCCGCATGGGCCTATAGACTGTTCCAGTCAAACCAATAATAAATTAATAAGTAAAATTTAAAAGAATAATTAATTAAGAAGTCGCATTGACTCCTCTAGAATGTCCCAGTCAACTCAATTAATAAATAAGAATAATACATTAGAAGAAACATTAGAAACATTAGAAATTAAAAACGACAGTAAGAAGCCACATAGCTATCAAGACTGTCCCAGTCAAGCCAAAAGAACCAATCACAAAACAACATGCTCATGCAAATCTACAAAAGCACCCAAGGGCTTGTCAATCACTTTATAGTACGCTATACAGAAAATTGTAACTATATTGATGAATTTATAATTTTGTAATGAATTGTAATTATCAGTATCCTTAATTAGGTGATAATTATGATTAATTAGTTATTTAAAAAAATTTTGCCTAAAAAATAATACTTTTTCTTTTTTAAAAAACAATCACGTAAAAAATCAGTTGATTTAAATCATTTAATTTTTTTCGTGCCAGCCCTGGAGACATCTCATTCATTTACAGCTTAACTTAACCAAATCTGTCATTACAGTGATGATAATGAAAAATGAAAATTACTAAACATTTGTCATCTTTCAGATTAACCAGATTTTTTTTTTTTTTGGAAGGAGCTGTGAAGGTTAAGAGAATTGAAGATCTGTGTACTTACCTTTCCCTTCAGGTCAAAGGACCAGATTCTGATCATGATAACAATGAAAATCTTCCACCAAAGAAAAATAACCCTATCACATGGGAGAGTAGACATCAGTAATACTTCACTTCCTCATTACGATCACCCAAATCCCAGATCCAACAAAATTCCATTTGATTTCTTCGACTCACTCACTATTCAGTATTCACAATGAAGATGATATGCGGTAATTTGCATTAACGCAACTAAATAATTGAAATTGTTAGAATTTTTTTTAAAAAGATGAAGAGAAAAAGAAAATTAATGGAAATGCTGTGAACACAGGGCTAGACTAACCATTAACCAAATTAAATTAACAATGAAGATGATATGCGGTAATTTGCATTAACGCAACTAAATAATTGAAATTGTTAGAAATTTTTTTAAAAGGATGAAGAGAAAAAGAAAATTAATGGAAATGTTGTGAACACAGGGCTAGACTAACCATTAATCAAATTAAATTCGTGCTTAGGGCATCAATGGAAGGAGGGGGGAGGCGTCACAGAAATTTGAATTGATTAGCTTTTTTTTTTTTTTTTGCATCTGTTTAGTATTTTTTTTTTTTATTATTATAACATGGTTTGAATAGGGATTTATCTTTTTTTAAAATGGGATTTAGCCATAAAAGTTAAATTTATAACGGAAGGCATATGATATCGCAACAGCAGCAATTTTGAAACTTTTCCTTAAAATTTTAGAAGAGTTAGAATGTATAGCCGGAGACCGGTGGTCACAAAAGGGAGACACTAAAAGCAGCAAATATTATTGCAAATCGGATGCAAGAGCTGGAATTCAATTTTACGTTTAATTTTTGGAATGAGATTTTTGCAGAATTTTCATAGAGTAAGCCAAGTTCCACAAAATGAGGATGTGAACTTAAAAACATTTGCAGATCTGTATGAATCATTAGCTGACCAACTGTGCACTTCAGGAGAGGAATTTGAAAGATATGAAGCAGCTGATGTTGATTACTAGACAACTCAAACTCACAAACGTATCAGAAATAAAGTACTCAATGACGGATATGCACCTGAATTATATCTGAATATTAGCAGTTTATCATAGTGATATTTTTTGAATACTTTAAGCTCTCATTATGGCTCCAAAGAAAAAAAAAGTTGCTAGTGATGGTGATCTAGCTAAGAGATACAATATGCATCGTATATAACTAATATAAGTATTTTTTATCTCATTTTATTTATTTGTATTAAAAAAAAATTTAAAAACATGATATTTCGGAAGCTGGAATAGATTAATTGCATTTACATTAACTTCAACGGGAAAATTGATTCACTTTCTGACCAGAGTCCTGGAACGGAATAATGTCGTAACCGAAGTTCCACTGTATTTATATATTAGAGATTTTATTATTCTATAACGAAAAATTGCCAAGCATTTAAAATTAAAATAAGATATGATATAATTAATCCAATATATGAACCTTTTATAACGAATTAATTTATACAAACATTACCAAAATCTTTTATATATCTCAAAGTTCTTCTTTAGATGCTTCTTGTGACCTCTTTGAATACTACAATTCTTTTAACACTTATAAATGTAGCTTCACGATATTGTTGGCATTAAACCTTTTTGTTAAAAATAACTAAGTTGTTGGGATCTGATTCAGTAAAATCTCAATATATTGTGCTATTTTATCAGGCCTGACTCAAATGTCCGTCAGAGAAACGATAGCAGTTAGTGTCGAGTGTCTGTCAAAGTTGTGCAGTCTAATATTAAAGTTTTCTATATTACAATTAATAAATATTACTTTTGTAATTAAAGCACCTGGTAATTATATTTTACTGATTGCCTTTTGTTTTAATGGAATGTCGTGCTGCAAGTAAACGGGTGACAGATCTCAGGACAAGTGTAGTTGAGGGTATCTCGAACTAGAGGTCCCGAACAGCTAATTCATTATGCAATATTTCCCATACAATGATATTATAAGAAAAAAAGAGATTTTTAAAAAGTATCTATAATTTACATCAGTGACCGATGAAAATCTTAGAATTTATTTTTCTAGGTAGCTTTTGTTGCAGAGGTTTCCATTTTCTCCAATTAAATTTCCAAACTTATCGGTTAGTTTTAAACAATGATAACAAACCTTAAAAAAAAACAAGAAATTGCGGGACAATTTTATTTAAAAGGAAATTATTTATATAAGACAAAGAGGCAAAAAAACAAAAAAAAAAAAAAAAAAAAAAAAACAATTTATTAATAAATTTATAAACTTTTTAATTTTATATACTATATAAACTATATATATACTTATATATAATATATATATCCATATATATATTATTATATAATTATATAGATAAATATGGTATCAAATATAATTATCTATAATATTATTACTACTATTATAATATGAGATTTAATACTATATCTATAATAATATAACGCTATAATAATATAATATTTACAATATATATTACTATATACTAGTTATAATATTTATATTATTATATTATTATCATTATGATATATATATAAATATTATATATCATGAAGTATTAATTTCTAACATTAATTGTATATTATATATATAAAAAACTAGATAATAATATATATAACTATATATAGATATATATTCTATATATATACATATATATCCTAAAGTTTACTTATATATATAAACTATATATATATATCTTTATTAGTAAATTATTATATCATTAACATTATATCAATACTATATAATTTATATTTTACTTATATAAATTATATAATATATATATAAATTATATTGACAAACTATGATATAGATAAATAAATATATAAAACTACTATATATATATTATATAAATAGAGGTCAATTATTATCTCTAATAACTTATATATAAATAGTATATATATATATAATATATAACACTATATAGCTATATGAGTATATATATATAAATATATTCTATTAATAAGTTATATATGTAAATTTATAATATATCATATATTAAAATATTATAGTACATATGTATATAAATATATTACTATATTATAATTATATAAATATATATAATATAGTTATATATATAATATTATAGTATATTATGGTATATTATATTATATATTAATATAATATATAAATATATATATATATATATAAATAATATATTATTCTATAAAATTATATCTCAATAATTCAGTATATATAAATAACCGTACTAAATACTATTCACCACTATATACTATATTAAATATATATATATTATATATAAATATATAGTATAATAATATATATAAAACTATATTATATATTACTATATAAAATATTATATATACATATGCTATACTAAACTATAATATTATTATCTAATAAAGATATTAGTATATATATTAGTATAAATAATATATATTATATATATAAATATATATAATATATATATAAATTATATATATTATATATATATAAATATATAATAATTATTTGATTATAAATACTTATAAATATAATATAATTTATAAATATTTATATATTATTAATAAAATTATAAATAATATAAAATAAAATTCTATATATAAATATAAATAGTACTATAGTAATATATAAGATTACTACTAATATATATAAAATACTTATTATTACTATTATATATATAAATATCTAATATCATATATATATATACTACAAATAATAGAAATTATATATAATAAAGACAGTAATACCATATGTTATATTAATATAAAATGTATATACAATCTTACTTTTATATAAATATAATATATATATATAATTATATAATATATATATATACAATATAATTATAATATAAATAAATAATATAATATATATATATAAATATATATATATATATAAATATATATATATATATATAAAATATATATATATATATAATATAATATATATATAATATATATATATATATATAATAAATATATATATTATATATATATAAATATATATATATAATTATAAATATATATATATTATATATTAAATAAATATATATATATATATATAAATATATATATATTACTATATAAATATATATATTATTATATATATAAATAATATATATATAGATATAAATATATATATAATATATATATATTTAAATATATATATATACTATAGTATATATAAGTTATATTACTAATAATATATAAATATATATATATTATATATTATAAATAGTAGTAATTAACAGAAATGTTTACATATCTAGTTAGCAGTGCCCACTTATACAAATTATATATATAATATATTAAAAATATATATATTATATATAACCTTTATATATATATATAAATAGCTATATATATAAATACTATTATTACGTTAGTATATATAATACGAATATATTTTATATATTATAGTATATAGAATATATAATATATATATATATAAACTATACTATTATATATATATATTAGAATAATATATTATATATAATCTATACTATATATATATATAAATATAAATATATATATATAAATATATTATAATATATATAAATATTATAGTATATATATATATTAATAATATATATATATATATAAATTATATATAATAATATATAATTTAAAATTATAATATAATTATATATAAATATAATAGTATATATATATTTAAATATATATATATATATATATAAATTAATATATAATTATAAATATATAATATATATATATTAATATATATGTTAACTTAATAAAAAATAAATATATTATATATATATATATATATATATATATATATATATATATATATATATATATATATATATATATAATTATATATAAATAATATATATTAGTTATATATATAAATTTATAATATTCTACGCAAGTGTTTGGTAATCAACTTTCCTTCTACAGGTACTTGCGTTGATTGGGTTATACCCCGTGTGCACTAAGAAATAGACAAATCAAAACTTCCCGAAGATTGCTTTACTAGACAAGATGATGGACTCATCAGTGGTTACAAACTCCATCTACTATTGGTCACTTGGAAATGAAGAAGAGGCTTGAATGAGACGATGCACATATAAGAATAAACTTTAATATTATATCTAATATATTTATATATTTATAATTAATATATATTATCCTGGCAAATAATAATGTAGAATATAGAAGTCACATTCCTTAATAAATAAGTAATCCAGAAATAATAAGTCTCTGTATCCTTATCAACTCAGAAATTGCTGTAAGCAGAGATTGTCAACTTTAATTTACAACACTAGATGAATCTTCTTAATCAATTAATACCAAGTATATGACAATTTAATAGAAATCATTAAGGTCTGTAATAACATCTCTTTGAGAGAGCCGTGGTTCTCGTGTGAACTTGTTAAACGTACCACTTGGGAGAGAGAGACTAGATAATACAACTTTGAATATATTAACAAAATATTCCTTGAAGAGACGCTAAATTAGTGCGGTCTCCTTGCACAATTAGATCTTTTGCCATAAAACATTTAAATCTTGTAGAGGTATAACAATGAAATCTTTTGTTAGAATTTTATCATACATAGTGATATGGCTAAATAGACTTACTGCTATTCTCTGCGACGTGAGAATGAGTAAAAACCTATAGTGATTTGCGGTCTCTTCAACGACCAAAGGAGAATAGTAGCTTATCTTAAGCATAGATTCAAACGAAATATAAATAGGAATGGCTTACTTTATAATAAATTATTTCACTTGAAAATATGATATCACGTGAGTTGTCTTAAAACATTGGATCAACTCTTAGAAAAGCTTAAAATCCACGGTAATTTGAGCACTTTCTGCGTAATTTAAAGCCACTGTTTCTGTACACGTCTCTTTCGCACGCAAAAAACCAACGTCAGTACTCCTCGACTAATACCCTGTACATTCAACCTATATACTATAATAAATATTCAGGGTCTTAACAACAGGTGGCCGCTGAGTTGCCTTCAACCTACTTTATTATACAAACTTTTAAAATAGAATTCTTAATAATATTGTGTGTTTTTCCTCTTTAACTATAGTTGCCCGTGGATTATATATGTCTACTATATATTCTTAGCAGCGTATAGCAATTCCCTCCCCTCCGAGCGGAAGAATTTTTATAATATAAAAATTTCTAGGATGTACTGTACAATGATTTTAAATAAAAAACAAAGCTTTGAATTCGATTAACTAACTGTTCCTACAACATATGATAATATTGAATGTCACTAGAACAGATTTACCATTCTTTTCCAAAATCTCCAATTCATTTCCATGATCAGGTTAAGCGTTCAGGAGTTTATAAAACATTAATAAAAAAAAATAAATAAATAAATTCTAAATCTAAAATATTTCCAACTGCAACTCATTGAAACATCTACCATAAATTGCCAGCCTTCAATGAAAGTAAATGGACACGAAGGAAAACCTGGAAAACACTAATCACGAGAATGACAAAATCATTACGTTGGAAAGAACAGAAGAAGATTTACGAAATTCATCAGATATGGCAGTGCTTGAATAGGATTGCCCTATTAGAAGAACGAAAACGAGGAACTCTGGTCCACGAATTCCCTAATAAGCGGATAAGGTTTTAAACTACTCCGATCAGAAGTATCAGTCTTCCGACTTCGATATATCTTGAACTACGAAAAAGATGAACTTCCACTATTATTATTAAAACCCGAAAATGAAGATTGGAAAGTACTATCAGAACGAGAAGTATTTCCTTCAGAGCGATTATGACTAACCTGATTCGGACTATTTACATTATTTTGAATACGAACAGGATCTTGAAAAGAAGAATTCGAATATTGAAGATTGTTTCTTTCATGAATTGTACTTGGAATCTTACTTGCACTTCTTGCATATTGATGAGAAAACATGACATTTTCATCTCGTTCATCATTGAGAATAAACTTTCGTTTCATCATCTACCTCATTATTAAAATGAACTTTCTTGCTTTGATCAGATTAGAAGCAGAATTTTCCTGTTTTGAGGAAAAATTTGCGATCAAAGAATGCGTTCAGCAACAATTTGAAATTATCGCTTTTTTTGAGAACAGCGGATCTCTCGTCCACTTTGCAAGCATTGTAATATAAATCTGTTTCCTTCCCAGAATTCCGACAACCCTGTAAGGTCCGACCCAGCGTTTGTTAATTCTAGGTAGCCAGAAGGTTTATATCTAATATGTACACCACGGCTACCCACGAGAAATCCTATTCAGAGCTTTACTACGGTTGCTGGTTATGAATTTGTTCGTTTCATTCTCTAAATTTCCTTCGCTATCTCACGAATCAAATTTGTGCGTATTGCTAAGTCTTTTAACTCTTCATGACTTGGTTGGAAATCTTTATTTATACTAGAGAAAGGTGTGATGTAGTTATCTACATCGTAAGGTAAGCGTTTATTGTACGAATATAGAACAAAATGTGGACTTTCCCCTAACGTCTCATTGTAGGTGCTATTCAAACACAATTGAACGAATGGAAGGTAGGATGCCCAATCGTTACCCTTTTTATTGACATAATGTCGCAAGTAATTCTCTATCTGGAGGTTACAGCGTTCAACCAGGCTGTTTGCTGAAGGTGAGCGAATTGAAATTTCGACCTTGTTTATTTTCCAAGCTTACATAGCTTTTTTTTGAAAAGACGATGTTGAAAACATACTCTGGCCTCACCAATCCATCACTACCCTGTAACACCAAAGAAACCGGGCACTTCCACCTACTTTCCCCCCAGCGTGTCTGAAAGATGCAGAGATCGGATGGGATATTATGACGAACTATAACTCCTAATTGAAGCAAAGGCGTTTGCCATCATAAAAGTGAAGTAACACCCTATTTCGAGAAGGTAGTGTGACGACAATTCAACATACCTCGTAAGTGAATCCTTGAAAACCAGCTGATATTTACACACCCTTTTTAAACCCCATTTTGTATTGGTCCAATGATATCAGTGTGTATTCTGCTAAACGGCTGATATGCGATTGTGCGATTTGGTACTTGTAAATAGATGCACGCTTAGGAATGTTCCCCTTAACTTGTAAACACGACGGACATTCTTTACAAAATTGCTGAACAAGTAACAAGCTTTGATAACTTCGGAAACGTGTAACGTTCTCTGATTCTTTTCTCTGTGCGTAGAGCACCCATGTGGCCAGAGCCAAGCGTACAATGATTGAGATTTAAAACAGTATAAACCAAAGAATTTGGAACTTCAATGAGATATTGCATCTCCTTCGTAACATAATATAATATATTTTTAATATATGCATGTGGATAACAGAACGTGTTACCTTTTTCTTTAATAAACTTTATTAAATAGGAAGCCTAATTCTTATCCACATTTCTTCTTGTTCCGTTTTAATCACTTCGAACCGTAAGATTATAAAGTCTTTCATTGCGAATGCAAAATCAATATTGACACCAAAGATATAGGAGAAATAGAAGGTGGTGGACATCTTGAAAGAATGTCTGGAACATATTCTTTTTACCTTCAATGAACAATATTTCAGGGTTAAATGCGTTAACCTTTACAGGCCACCATCTTGGCCAAAATTTATCTTGGTGTCAGTATCTTTACATTTGGTTGTGACAAATTTGCACAAGAGCGTTTGTGATTTCGTATAGATCTTAGAGTTGTGAGAACCAGTAAAACTATATCTTCCTATATTTAGGACACATGACCTAAGTTATTCGCCAAGGCTTCTTCTGTCCTACCTCCGAGCTATAAGTTTCTACTCGGACCTTGTCTGCTCAACATTCTGTTGAAGCGCAATGATATTGGTCTGTCGTTACCATTTGAATCTCTCTGTGCGAGAACTGCCCCGAGACCTATCCCACTGGCGTCTGTACATAAAATAAACTCTTTATTGAAGTTTGGAAATTGCAATAAAGGTTCTACGATTAACCTTTTCTTGAGAATATCAAAAGCTTTTTGTTGCTCTTCTTGCCAGACGAATGTTACACCCTTTTTGAAAAGAGCTGTGATCGGCTGTGCAATAACAGAAAAATGAGGAATAAAATTGCGATAGAAAGATGTGAATCCAATGAAAGAACGTGCTGAGCTAATATCAGTAGGTACTGGAAATGATTTGAGTACTTCTAACTTACTAGGATCTGCGGACAGACCTTCACTACAAATACGAAACCCTAAATACACTAATGACCTTTTGAAAAAGTTCGCTTTTTCTAACTTGATTTTAAGCTTCGCTTGCTTTAAAGCATCAAACACTAACCTTAAACTACGATAGTGTGAATCTATGTCTTTAGAATAAACAATGATGTCATCAAGATAGATGAGCGCGTGAATACCTAACAGGTGAGAAAGAGCTGCTTCCATTAATTTACAGAAGACCTGTGAAGAATTTTTAACTTCCTTTTAGCATTAATATATTAAATGATAATTTCCTCCTTATGGCTATGAGAATGCAAGGTGATGCGGCGACTACTCTCTTTGGTCGAACTCTCAACCCATACGATGTTTGAATTAATGTATCTGACTTTCTGAATAAAACTTTGGGAATCACTTAACTTAGAAATCGTTATTTTCACATCTTGGCAATGCCGTTTTACTGAGGAACAACATATATAATTCAATCTTCTTCAAACCTAAAATAATTATCCTGATTTTTAGCCCTCCCTTTTGACTGGTGCGAAGAACCAAGAGTGGATTGTCGAGTGCGGTGAATCAGAGGATTCCTATTTACCATTCAAATGCTTTATATTCACCCAGCTATCAATAAATCTGACCCTAATTAGTGCGGAAGAAGAGTAAGTTTGGAGTAAATAAAATACATTCGGACGATCGGACGTTAATTCTAAATTAAACTTACCCAAAGGACATATGTGACACAGATCGATTACTAAAGAGCAACTACTTTCTTTATTTTTCTATTTAAGAAACTTCACATGGACTAGTTATCCTTAACACTGTGACGCATCCTGTAACACCACTAAATCCGCTTCTTTCTTCGACTTTGAAAGCAGAATTTCCCTATACACATCGCGTAATTCAGAATTAGAAAGACCCTCGGATGTATCTATCCGGTTTATGTTTGAATAAGAACTACGAAAACCCAAAGAATTTGCTTTAGAAACCCTTGTATTTTTATCCATAATGACTGGAGCTGAACTTAAATTAACACATTTGACTAAAATTGTGCCATCTTTTACACCACTTAAAACATTGGCAAAAATGACATTTGAATAACAATATTTTTATTCTCAGAAACGACTGTAAAGCTTCTTCAGGGTCGGTAAGGTTCCTCCGCCTTTTTAACGAACGATTCAACGGACAATATCGTGTTTGAAATAAGCATTAAGTGAACAGTTATCGGGCAAAAAATACAAATCACAACTTTCATTCATCGAATGAAAGTCATGAATATAAGGACTCGTGCTCGAAATAATAGGATGCGTTTTGCAAAAAGAAAACCAGTATTATCGACTTTAAACAATGCCGTCGTTAAGAACATTTTTATTCATGATAAAAAGGATCAATCAAGCTTTTCTTAATCATAAAGGAGCGGACTCACATCGTCCGCCGTAAAGGAATACTACTTGTGTCCCTTTCGTAACTAGTTCTCAATTAATTAATTACTTCATTCTTTAAATCAAAGACAATTAGGCAATCAACGCCGTGAGTTAGCATAGCAGTGACGTTCCACTCAACATATTCCCCACTGAAAGTTACAGCAGGTTCTGTTAACCTACTAGATTAACCCTCGATCGTATTGACATAATTGACACAATCTATCAGCTTACAACAGTCAAGCTGGAAGTTTTACATAACGACCCAGATTCTGCGGAGCACGATTCCCAGGACTTTATAGATTTTAGCGCTATATTTATCCTCATCTTTCAGATTCTAAAGGATAGTATTTTCTTAACCCTTTCAAACGTCCTCCCTGCGTGATTTAAAAGAAACACTCGTTGAAGCCTTATCGTCACAAGAGTAGCTTGACCATCTCGTTAGATAAAAACTCATACTCTACTGTGAGTTTTACCCTTAGAAAATAGCTCTTACCTATTGCAGGATTATCATCTATTTTATACACATTTGAAACAGACGATGTATTATTGAAAATATTTGTAATATTAGCCTCTCTAATGGCACAACTACGACGTTCTGAGGCAGAAAACTCGTAGCCTTTCTCAAAAATTCGACTTAGGAAAATAAGAAAACTGATCCTGATTTCGATCAAAAATCGGCGGATTACGGAAATTTGAACATCGATTTCGTACTGATTGATGCGGAAAATAAGAATTATTAGAATACATTGCATGCCTTGTGAGTTATATTTCTCAGATTTATAATGAAATTGCTTATTTGGATTATAAATTGATCCAATAAGGGGCACTTGAGACTCTAAATTCTTCTCTGCACAGATTGTGTACTGTTGCGGAGGAATTTGCTTTACAACCTTTTGTTGTCCCCGGCGTTCGACAGCTCGAGTTTTTATGTGTAATAATTATCTTGAACCTAATCTGTCATGCGTCGTATCTATAATTCTACGACTCTCTTATGTATGATGTGATTTGCATATACTGTATAGCACTGTATTTACCTTGGTCCACTTCCCCTTGAGTTACTTGACCCTTATGAAGAATTTAGAATTTTGCTACCCCTATGGAACATTAGGAATTTGAAACCGCCTATAGAAATTCTGTCTGATTTCTTTCGTGATTTTCACGCTCGACTGGCGTTATAACTTTCCCCCCCTTAATACCATGTATTTTAAAATAAAAGTATACCAAAAATGATGCACACCGAGAGCAAGCATCCTTTGAAAGAACCCAACC
>JABUQX010023878.1:32500-59345 GCA_015478945.1 Trachelipus rathkii | reverse complement strand
TAATTGTATAATCTATATATATATATATATATAATTATATATATTATATATATATATATAAATATATATTATATATATATATATATATATATAATATATATATATATATATATATATTATATATATATATATACCGGTATATTATTAGTATATATATATAATATATGATTATATATAATAGTATTATATTATAATAATATAAAATATATAATTAATATTATATATACATATATAGTCTAGTTGGGTATGATATAGTATATATATTATATATATAATATATATATATAATACATATATATAATATATATATATATATTCTCTTCATCTACCTTTTTCCTCCCCAAGACTGGTGGTAAGGTGTGTAACAAGCATCAGAAAAGACAAAGCAGTTAAAGAATATGACAAAAGTCGATAAAGAAAAACAGCCTTACCCCGCGCCCTCTGGTTCTATTAATTAGTAAGGACTCGTCCGCAGACAGAAAATGCCACCCCTATAAGCTTCATGGACTGTGCGACGGACGCCTCACAATGGAAAATTCAGTGTAAGGGTTCATCCTTGCCCAGGTGGGCCACAACCATATTCCCCCTCACAAAACCCGCCTTTCACTCCTATTATGCACTTTTATTCTCAAGCCTCTGACCAAACTCACATTTCTTCTCCTTCAGACACATTCGTTTACTGGACTCAATCGCACTTTTTCTTCCGAATCTCGCGGCCAAGCCTCAGCATTTTCAACACACTTGCCACTCATACATCCTTGCTTAAAAACCGGACTATGCATTCATCTTTTCCAACATTGACCCAAACCATCTCAACATACTTTCATTTATTTCTCTTTCGTTTACCCCTTTCTCACCACACACAACTCTCTAATATGTTATTTCCTCATTTTTATCAATTGTTCTCACACCTAGCCAACCCTAAGATTGTCCATCTACACACATTGAACTTAGGATCTATACTTCTTATTCCAGGACCATAGTCCTCAAACTAACTATACAATAACAAAGTAAGCAACATACCTGCTCATCCGTTCCCTTCGTCATCCATACATATACCCTAAATATATAAATTCAGATACATTTGTTCGCAGCTGGCTCACCATATTACATAACTTTCACACTGAGGAGCGTGTCACTCGAAGCTTCACACACCATTAACCTAACTCTCTATCGTACGTATTACTTTTTTCAAACCTCCTCCTTTTACACCCCTGCCAAATCTCTCTCGCAATCCTCTCAAACTCTTCAGATTCGCCCACAAAACCAAACAAATTGTCCGCATATAATAGGTAAGGGTCACCCTCCACTCATCTCCATCATTCTAAACACGATTTCCTGTCACGCCCACCTTCAATTCTTTTCATAACCCCATCCATCCATATACAATTGAATAACCAAGGAGACGCATAACACAACCCTGCCTCACTCCGCTATTAATATATACCAATCACTTTTGACACCAATTTTTCTTACACAAGCCTCCCTATCGTCAATACATACTTCTGATTCCATTCAGAAGCCTATCACCAAGTAACCAACACCATACACCTGCCATAAGACTCTTCCCTATTAACCTATCATACCCTGTTACAAATGCCATAAACCTAATACATATTTATTCTTCCAATATCTCTTATTTCTCTATCCATTTCTCTCACTATTCAAACGCACCTTTTCTTCACCAATCAGTCCCTTCAGTCACCTCGGCGCACTCTTTCGACCTAAACACCAGCATATATCATCCCTACAACACTCCAATAAACTAAATTCCCCTATAATTTCTACAGGTTCCCTTTTCTCCCTAACTCTTATATAAAGGTACTATATCTGCTCTCCTCCAATCCTCGAAACTATACCCTCCAAATACCGCTTTATTACCCAACTTCAAGATCCAATCAATCTCCATCTTAACATCCATTCTTGATCAATTCACTCAGTAAATTTCATCTATACCTGCAGATTTACCATTCTTCAACTTTTCTACTCTACCCATTCCATCTTCTTTGCTAATAACCTCATTCCTAAAAATACCTATTCCTTCTTGTAACCATCAAACCCACACACATGCATTATCACCTCTTCACTGCCAATTTGATGCAGATTTTCAAAGTGTTTTTTCCACACTCCACTCGCATTTATTTCAATCAGTTACAAAAACACCATGCCCTATTCATTATTCTAAGCAGGTTCCCCTTATTCGCATCATTCTTAACCTTTCGCCTTCCTTCCGAAGAGCTTCCCTATTCCCTTGTAATGTCCCCATTCCATCCTCTTCCAAACTGTCATTTACGGCCTAATCTTCTTTTTCTCTACGTATGCATCTTTTAGCATTCCTCTTTTCCTCCATCCTTATATAATTCCAAAGCATCTTTCTTTGAAACTTCATGCAATTTGCTTTTAGTAGTTCACACCAACTGTTCTTTTTTATCTTTTAACGCGTTGCATATCTTGCGTGTGTGGTCTTCATTCACTACTTTTTACGGTGCATTGTTTGATCTTATATTGTCTTGACTTCTCTAGCTTGTGTAAGCACATTGACTCCCATAGCTCGTTTGATGCAGGGGCTCTAACTAATTGCTTCCTTCGATGTTGTTCTCAAAATTTATTAATGTCAGGTTTTCCAACTTTGTCAGCATAGCGGTATTCATACTGATTTAACTTGCGAGCGTTCTTACATACTTATCCTTATTACCTTGTTCACGTAAACTTCTCACTCTTAATTTTACCCACTTCCTTCAATACTCACCTTCTTATCCATACCAAGTCCCCGCACTAAGTAATTTACATAGAACTAACATATGATCCGATTAATCCATTCCTAAACGCCCTCACTGTGGATATAACATCAAGTACATACTTTATGCTAATCTCCTTCTTCTATACCAACACAAAATTCAATCATACTTTTTCACACTTCGGCTACCATCTCTTACCTAGCAGTACCACTCTAGTATACTTATGGATCTCTGTGTTAAAGAAAGTATACTTACACACATACCTCACGCCCTCACAGCAGAAATCATCACCTCTACAATTGCTCGCTTTTCTCCTGCACACCTGTCTGTGCCAAAACCACCTGTATACCGCTGATCCTGTTTTTGGTATCAATATATTATATATAATATAATAATTATCGCCGTATTTATATATAATAGTAATGTATATAGTATATTATATATAAATAAGTGAAGTATCATTGACTAATTATAATAAAATCAGTTATAATACTAGTAATACGTATATATATATATATATAGGTTATAAATATAGATAATGTAATATAATATAGTATAATCGTAATTAATATTTAATATTTAGGACATAATGAAGAGGGTGTACGTGCGGTAAATGTACTAGAGATGTAGGCGTACTGTATCAGATGTCCACTATGGCGGATAGGCGGAATTCTTTTATAGGTTAGGTTATATGTCGCAGGTTAAAATGAGGAGGAGGTGAGATATTTCTAAAAGTAACAATAACGCACACTCGTATATATAAGAGATATATTTTGTTTGTGATATATAAAAAAAGAACGACTATCGTGTGTTTTGTTTTCAAAAAAAACACCAAATTAAAAAATGTTTTTGTTCAGCAACCCTGATATTTAGTATAGAATGGTCTAAGTTATTATATATATATAATCATATATATATATATATATAAGTTTTGTGAACTGAGCTTGATATATATTATATTATATAGCAGCGTAACTGATGAAAGATTGGTGTGGTATTTTCTGTATATGTTGTGAGTGTAGAATATATATAACCGAGGGTGCTGATGATACGATGTGGTTGACTATTTGAATATGCAGGATATAAGGGTGGATTGAGGTTTGTTATAGAGTATCGGTTCAGTATCTATGATCACAGGTGAGTGATATATTATAGTATGACTAGGGCAATATTTGATGAGTATATATTAAATAATAATATATAATATATTATATAAATATTATATAGGTCTGTTACTCTTTTAGGATTAATTAGTAATATTAAGTATGTGCATGACAATCTTCTTTCTAATCTGTCTCTCTCACCTTCCTCTACTACCTCTGTCTCAAATTATAATGATTGTTATTTATTTAATTCTTGTGTTGGTCTCTATTTCATTTCTGTTTATGGTTGATCTCTTTTTTCTGTATCTATGTTTGTTCATTTCTATATCTTGCTCTTTATTCATCTGTGGTATCTCTATTTCACTTATATGTATTTTAAATTCTGATATTATTATTCATTATATATATTATATAATTCATTATATAATAAGGGTGTATTTTTTGTAAATCTGATCAGTATTTATTTGGTTTTATTTTATATATTTATATCGTTATATATTTTACATAATTATTGATATTGATATATTTTATGTTTTATTGGATATTGTATTTATATTTATCTTATGTTGATTCCTCTATTATGTGTTTTTGGTTTTTCTTTTAATATTTGTTAATATTTTATTTTATTATGATTTATTATATTTGTTTCTCATCTCTTCTATAGTGTTTGATTCTTTTTTTTATGTCTTTATTTATATTATATTTTATGTATATTTATTATATATTGATGGATTATGTATTTGTTTCTGTTTTATTATCTTCCTTTGTTATTATCTATATTCTCTTATTATATATTTGTATCATGTGGTTATATACGTTCTGGTGTATTGGTTTTATCTTAATATCTTAATATATTAATTATTATTGTCTTCTAATGATTTGTTTCTTATAATATATTATATAAATTTATTTTATTCATTTTCATTCTTTATTATTTATTATTTTATATCTTTTTTGGGGAAAAAATCTATTGTATTTCTATTTATATTGTATTATTATTTTATATGTATATTTGTCTGTGTTCGTTAAAATCAATATTAAATGTCGAATTTTTCGTTACTCTTTAATCTTTCTCGGGTTGCAAGGTTCTGTTATTATTACTCTTCATATTTCTTCTGTGGTATTACTTATTCTATTGTGTGTATTTCTATGCTATATGTCTTTCCGGGTTATAGTTATCTTGTATTCTATATTTGTCTTTTGTATATATTCTGTATCTAATTTTTTCTTCTCAGGTCCGTGATTCCCTTTCTCAAAGATCAGTGTTTATTCATTTACAGATGTGATTACCTTATATTATTTTTATATGTTTATATATGTTATTTATTTATGCCTATGCTGTTTTGTATCTAATCTATTAAATTTACATTAATGAAACACTTACCCCTAGGAATCAATAGTTCTCCATAGGGGATTTAGACTCTCGTTTATGTGGACGTGCGTTTTGCTGAGGCTGACTAATCTATAGGTTGTAGGCAGATGGAGGGCACTGGATCGTTACGGAGAGAATATATAGTAAGAGGAGGGAGCGCGAGGCATCGGCTTAATTACCAATCAATGAGAATGAAAGGCTGATAGTCTGGATTAGGTGTAAGTGAGTAATATTTCGGTTTTCCATCAATATTATATTGCAATTACTTTTTTATGAATTTATGTTAATCACTAACCTTAAACAGGATCAATGATCTTGCCTTAAATAATGGTTCAATCAAAATTTATAATCAGAAATGCCCACTGAATAAATAATAGTTTGTGGGAGAGAGACTTTAAACATTTAAAGAGATTTAAAGATATAAAGATAAGGTAATAATAAAAAGTTATATGTCAGTATAATCAACATAACTAAAAGGAAAGAAAGGAATATAGGGAACAGGTCATTAAATAGATTAATTTGTCTATTTTCCAATGTTGGAAACATATTATCATTATCCAATTTGCGAATATAAGAATTAAGCAGACTGGGATCTTACTGGCATGATTTAACATTTTAAAATAGTTACGCCAAAAGAGAGACAGGAATGGAGTCGGAGTCACCATTAATCTATATATATTATATATATATATATATATATGATATATATATATATATATATATATATATAGTATATAAGATATATACTTAACTATACTAATATATATATATATATAATGATAGTAATACTATATATATATATATATATAATAGTAAAGTATATATATGGATTATATATATATATATTACTAGTATAGTAGTATATATATATTATATATTATATATATATATGATATATATAGTATATATATATATATATATATATATATATATATATATATATATATATATATATATATTATTTTATATATATTATATATATATATATTATAGTTATATATATAATATATATATATGATATATATATATATATATATATTTATTTATTATAGTTCACCTATATTACAAACGCTGAAAATTTATATTAAGAATAAGGAAGAAAGGCAATAGGGATTGCTCTCCTCCGGGTGTGTTATTACTGGTATTACGGGACCCAAAAATCTAAATTATTCTGAACATTCAATCATTATTCTTCATTTTTATAATAATAACCTCCAAATCCTTGAAGTCAATCATAACAACAGCTGATTTTTTGTAATGTTTGTAAACAAAGTTTTTAAGAATAAGAGATTATTCGTTGTCGAGTTTTGGGTACGAAAACGTTCTTAAAGAATGCAGTAAGATTTTTAGCTTATCGGAAGCTTAAGACAAAATAGGCCAAAACACAAAAATGGCTTTATTCTTCATCCCACACAACGGAAATAAAGGCATAAAAGTGATGTTTTAAGTAGCGTTATTTTTTAGTATTTTTATCTGAAGATATACATTTAAAATGTTTGTGAATCGCTAAAAAAAACTTCAAAGACATTGATTGTTGAGAGATTTTTGTATATTAAGAGTTTATAGTTTTAATACAAGTAATTACGTAAGGTCTTTCTCACATTAGCTACAAAACTAAACGATTTGTTATGCTTTTATTTGTTTATTTTCGATGACAGGCACCAACAACTGATTTCAATCGTTTGTAAACAAAAGTAACTTCGTAAGAAGATTGCGGCTTGTTTTTTCAAAACAAAATTCGTAACTAAAATGCGTAAAGTATTTCTTAACTGAGCGTAAAGCACAAATGACAAAAACGAAAATTGTCTAAATTAAAAATGAATTAAATGAATTAATAATTTACCTATAATTAATCATCCTAAAGGCTTATTTGCATAACTGAAACATTGTGTTAATAAGAATTTGTTATGGAGACTCCTTCGTCAGGAATTATGAAATAGTATTGGAGATTTTTCGTGTCTTTATTTATAAGAAAAAAGTAAGGAAAGAGAGGGTTTGTGGTGTGCCACTTTATGGTTAAACAAGGTGTATACCAACAGGGAAACGGGAAAACACAAGGGAAAATGAAAAGTGTGGCAGGGAAGAACAGGGAAAACAGGGAAAACACAGGGAAAATAAAATTTATCCAATCCAATTTATATCAGGCATCATTTTTGCTTAACACCCCTAAAGAAGTATTGTGAAGCACATATTGACTTTGAAATTCTCTTAAAAAGGGAGATCTTTAAGGAAGCTCAGTTTGCTCAAGGGATGTTAGAAAGGTGTGTTTTGTCTTTGAGGGAGGAACAATAAAATTAAAAGAAAATATAATAAGGAAATTAAGAAGAAAGCATGCCATCTTGATATAGAGAAAGCATGCATTCAGTATAGGGTTGAAAATTTTGGAATAGTTTTGCCAGAGGAGGTTTTGAGTGTGACTCGATGGCAAACATTTAAGAAAGGGTTAGATTCGTTTTATGGATGGGTTGGGAATCCAATATAATATATTGACGAAGCCAATTGGCGGGTTTTTAGTTGTGAAATAGTTATAGTTAGATGGCATGGTGTGGACCATAACTTAGTTATTATGCATGTGGATGGTTTGGTATCATATTTATATATCATAGTTTTGACTAAGCCAAATTGGGTGATTTGTAGTTACAACAAATTGGACAAGCCGTAGGGTGCTTTGTTGATTGCATGCATGTTTGGGTGGTGGGGATTGGCTTGTGGACAGTCTCGATAGGCACCATGTGGCTTTTAACTGTCCCTATAGAGATTCTTGTATGTCTTTTTTATGTCTTTAAATAAAGTAGGGCACAAGAATATTATTCATTGATTCTTCTCTTCCTGTACTTAGAATTTAAATTGTTAAGTCCAATATTACTTAAATTAAGTAAAAATTTATATATCGACTTTTTCTTAGCCTAAGAATTTATACTAACTTGAGTTATTGACTCTTTATAATATTATTATTTATTAAATATAATTTATTCATCTTCTCTCTCACTTGCTTATTTGAACTAATTTTCTCTTTTTTTTATTTTCAGAATTTGAATTTTATTTGTTTTAATATGATCGATTGTAAATATTAGACATACAGATAGCAATATAAACTAATTATAATTGGCCAGTTTTATTTATGACATGGACTGGACTCCACTTGTGCATCCACGCATGGTCAAAATGAGCGCTCAAGAGAATCACAAATCGGAACTTACGCTTTTGTGCAATCTACTTCAAGAACAGAAATTTTGCCCAATTGTCCAAGAAATATGGCACACAGATCCGCATTTGGGATAGCTATGTCAAGTAGCAAGGAAACACCAGAGACATGACAGCTAAGAGTGCTTAAAATCCAGCTCGGCCGGAGCATGATGAACATATTTTGTTAAGCGTGACATCTCACGAGATAGTGAGGTAAAGGTTCTACTGTTCAATTAATTCTTTATAAAAGCACGCTGATGCGAAGTCGCCATGGTAACGAGGAATAATTCTGCATAAAGTTTCTTGTTCCTTAGGAAAGCCTCAGTTGGCTTCTAACTTGGATGTCTCTTTTAGCAAGAGTAGATATAAGATGTACAGAAAGCTGAATTATGGGCATGATTGTGTTTGATACTTGTAATGGACTCCTAGTCTCATATTTCCAATAAGAGCTTCTGATTGTTTTGCATAAAACAATTTAGTAAGATGTTTCTTGATTCGCAGATAGCTCATTCCTTTGGTGTGAGCAAAGATAAACTTTCCTATTTATGTGTATTTTTGGTTTAGCTCCTTACTTTACTTAAAAAAAAAAAAAAAAAAAAAAAATAAAAAGGATTTCTATTGAAGTTTTCAACGTAAGACCCATTGGACACCTTCTTGTATGATGATCTCAGTCACTTAGTTAAAACTTTAATGAAAAGAATTTCTAAAACCGAACATTTATTGTTCAGACGTCCTTTCTTTATAAATTAACTTTAATATAAAAAAAAAATCATAAATTCAGAAAATATGGACACTGTATCATACAGTCAAAAGAGGGAATAGGAGATGCACCTCGGAAGACCTGAAACGCCAAAATTTTAAAATTTAAGATGGATTGTTACGAAATTCTTGCAAGTACTTATCCAGAAGTTAGTAGAAAGAAAGTCCTCTTAAATATTCCATCAACAAAGGCATTAAGTTGTTTTTATGAAAGGAAATGCTTTCTAATAACTCTGAAAGAATTAATGTGTGTTGAAAAATTCATTGATATCAAGCGAATTGATAGTTCGACGGCTGATATAATCAAAGAGGATTATGAACTTTTGATATCTAATTTAATTCCTATGTCCTTGAACTTCTGAAAAATTTTGATGAGAAGGAAGATAGACTCTATCAACTTTTCATTGAAATTTTTAAAAAATGTCAACGTTTCAGAAAGAAACAAAACTCATGGTAACAACTGAATATTTCTATTTCATGGGAAATGCTTCTGTAGAGGAGTTTCTCGACAAACAAACATTGTCCACAAGAAAATTTGCGTGAAGAGTCAGTTGTTGCTAAAAGAGTTATTGCTGAGAAGAAATGAAAAATACTGGAGGGGTTGATTATTGTATTACAAATGAGATGATGTCATACTGCGCAATGCTTCTTCAGAGTATAAAACATACTTAAAAAGAAAACTGTGCCAAAGAAGCAGAAACTCAGGAAGGTGCAAAAAAATAAAGGAAATTAGCAGCTGAGATTAAAGAGGCTGAAGAAGTTAAGAGAAATATTGTCAAAAAGACCAAAAAAACAATTCCATTTTTAAGAAGAGAGAAATAGCTTTTCTTTAAACAGTCATGACAGCAGTAATAGTCAAGATCAATCCACTTATTTACTGCGCAAAACCCTGGAACTGAATACTTTTATTTTGTTTTTTAGAGAAAAGGAAAAATTTTTTTTTTCATTTTAGAGAAAAGAAAATGTTGGAAATGTTTTTAATAATTTTTGTAATACTTTGTTTTTGTAATTTTTATTTTGAATAAAGTAAAAGGAAAAGTGAAAAATGAAAGCAAAAGGCAGGGACCTGGTAAACATATTTGGCAGATATTTAGAAAATTAATTGATTGTGTTTATAACTTTAGCTATATAAATAATTTTGGAAGTCTGTTTAAAAATTTTTCAATGCAAATATAAATTTCACCTGTAAAATGTCAAATTGTATGATGTCATTTAAATTTGTGAAAGCTGGCCAAGAAAATTTGTTTACTGGGATGGTTAGATGGTGGGCTCTGGAGGGCTTTCATTTGTTCACCTTTCCTTATTGATAACAAAGAAAAAATGATGTTTTTTATCATTTATTTTAGTCCAGGGAAAATTTTGGAAGAACAGGGAAAAAACAGGGAAAACACAGGGAATTTGAAAATTTCAACTTGGTATACACCTTGTTAAAGCTATATTTAATCTATTAATAAAATATTTTAAAACTAATCATGATGTTGAATCTGTGTGGGTAGATATCCTTATGTATAATAAATCATATAGAATAGGGACATTTTATAGACCTGGCCAGAGTCAAGAATTAGACACAGAAATGGTGAAAGAAATTGAGACAGCATGCCATAGTAAAGAAAAAGGTACGGTATTGTCATAGTGGGTGATTTTAATTTTCCTGGCATTCAATGGGATTCCTTGTTTAATATGGACCATAGTAATTCTGTATTTCTAAATTTTATACTAGACAACTTTTTGAGCCAGATGTCCATGAATCTACAAGACAACATGCACTGTTGGGCTTAATTTTTACTAACGATGAAAGTATGGTGGATGAGGTTAGTGTTAAGGAGAATTTAGGACTTAGTGATCAAAATATAATTAGATTTAATATGAATGTGATATCTGGGCCCAAATTACAAATTGATATGGAAAAGATCTTAGAATGCTTAGTACAACTGACTGGGATAAAGAGTTTAAAGCCCAAAACTGTTTTATCATGTGGGAGCATTTTAATCAAATTTTAATGAATATTCAGTCAGCATGTTTTAAAGTTAAACCCATTAGGGTGGTGAAGAGAAAATATGTTTGGTGGAATAGACAGATAAGAAAGAAAATCAATGAAAAGCGTAGATGTTCTAAAATATTCAAGGGTACCGTAGTAATAGGGAGGATGACATAGAAAATTATAGGAAAAATAGAAATGAACTTAACCAGTCAATAAGAAAGGCAAAGAGAGAGGCAGAAATTAATTTAGTAAAGAATAGTAATAAAGACCTGAAGAAGTTTTTTAGCTTTTATAAATTTAAAAGTAAGAATTGAACCATTACAATTGATCTAATTAAAAGTGATGAAAATTTAGTTCAAATAAGGAGTTGGTCAACATTTTCAATGCTTATTTTGCTTTAATGTTTACTGAGGAAAGATTAGATAATAGTTTGGAGGCTAATAGTTCTGGTATGCATGCAACAAAAAAACTTACAGAATTTGAATTTAAGGTAAAAGGTATTAAACGTTTACTGGACTATATTGACCCAAGTAAAGCTGTAGGTCCTGATGGTATATATGGTAGAAATCTAAAGAAGGGGGTAGTACCAGCATTGCAAAGGCACTGTATTTGATTTTTAAGCGATCTATAACATTTAGTGAGGTACCAGATGACTGGAAAATAGCATATGTTGTGCCTATTTATAAGGAAGATTTGGGAAACTATAGATATGCGTGAAGTTAGCAGTAGATTTTAGCAGTAGATTTTTTTTTTTTGTACCACAAAATTATCCAAGTTATAAATGAAAGGTCAAAAGACCATATGTTAAAAAATGAAATCTACAGCTAAAATCTATTGCTAACTTCATGTGGATATATTATAGGCCAGTTAGCTTAACATCTCTGGTTGTAAAGGTTCTGGAAAAATTGCTGAAAGGTCATATAGAGAAATATTTGGAAGATAACAAGGTATTGTATAACTCCCAGTATGGTTTCAGAAAGAGTAGGTCATGTCAGACAAACCTTTTAGAATTTATGGAATACATTACTGACTGCATTGACAGTGGAGATCCAGTTGATATTATATATTTAAACTTTAGCAAAGCTTTTGATAGGCTTCCTCACATAAGGCTGGTGGAGAAGTTATTGCAATGTGGTATCAGGGTTGTGGAGCCGGTTCTAAAATTTTCCGACTCCGACTCCACCCTCTTCAAAATTACCGACTCCAACTCCGACCTCTTGAAAATTACTGACTCCGACTCCACCCTTTTGAAAATTACCAACTCCGACTCCACCCTTTTGAAAATTACCAACTTTGACTCTGACTCCACCCTCTTCAAAATTACTGACTCCTACTCCACCCTTTCAAAATTGCCAACTCTGACTCCGACTCCACTCTTCAAAACTACCGACTACCGACTCCCCGACTCCGACTCCACAACCCTGTGTGGTATAGGTGGAGTGGTACATGGTTGAATTAAAGAGTGGTTGCGGAATAGAAAACAGTGTGTTCAACTAAATGGCATTAAGTCATCATTGGAAATCGTGAAGAGTGTTGTCCCACAGGGTTCAGTGCTGGGGCCACTTTTGTTCCTCATATATATTGTAGAGATTTTATTGTGAGCTTTTGTTGTTTTGAAATGTCTCTTACTTTTTATGTGTTTTGTTTTGTTTTCTTTTCAGCATCTTACCAATGATATCAATTTGAGAATTGAGTGAAGGGAAACACCCTTGAAGATTAATACAACTTTTATTTCTTGCTTGAATCTTATGGCTTTGGTAAGATGAGAAATACTACTTAAACTGTTATAAAGTAATAAAAACTAAAATTTATGGATGACGAAGGAAAAAGGTCGTATTTTTAGTCTTTCTTTTACTTATTTATAGGTCTGAATAGATACATCACTTAGTAGTCTGTACTCTACATTTTACTGTTGCGTTTGTTGGATCACCTTGTTCCACAAGAGTTTTAACCTTAACGATTGTTAAGGTAGGGACGTAACTGTTGTTATTTAGTTATTTAGTAGTTTGCGTTTTTTAGTAGTATGTTTGATACTTTTATTTTGTCATGAATTTATATAGAATCTAGTGGTTTGAAGAACGTATTAATAGACAATAATATATATATATAATGTACACTTGTATTAGACTAATATTTTAAATATCTTATATTTCTTTAAGGTTCTAGGTTGGGGACCCTATCAACTTACCTTTATACACCGGAACACCTACATGATTCAGGTTGTGGAGCCTGTTTGGATTGCAGGTTATAGAATTTAATTTTGACTACATTACCCTTAAACCTTAAGAACTTACATTTTTTTTTTACCTAAGTTTTCTACCAGAAAGAACTATTTGTTTGGTTAGAACAAAGCAAGCACCTTTATTATTGACTTCATCATTACTTGAGAGATATTATACGAAAACTGTGTATCACTTATTAATTAATTGGTTGTTAGCCATTTGTACTATCTATACTAAATTATAAGTGACAAATTCCCACTCATAGAGTAGGTTATTTATATGTGTTATTACATAGTCATTTAAAACCTGTTGAGTGAGTTTTGGGGATACGAGTTATTCTGTGATATAAACTTCAGGGTGACATAAAACTAGTTAATAGTGACACTCCAAGTGGTTGCTTAATAGGGCCAAAAACATTATTTGGAACCAAAAACTTTGTGAAACTATTATTTAACTTCTGTGCTTAATTAGTAGATCTTAAGTTTATATTTTAACACCCCTGAATTGTGTTAACTGGACTAAATTAATCAATTTACTATATATATATACTTTTGAGATTTTTTTCTAATATTTATTTATTAATATTATTGTTGTTTTTTTTGCATCATTGTTCATTCAATTTATTTACTTACTATTATTATTATTTTCTTATATTTATGTCTATATTTCATTTATTTATTTAGTACTTAATTAAGTTTAGTTTTTTTTTATTGGTACCAATTGTAATTGTATTTATATTTCCATAATTGTATTTTTTTTATTAAATATTATTATGTATGTGTATGTGTACAACATTTCATAAAATAAAAATAAATATATAAGACCCTTTAAATATACCTACCTCTTTTGTTTTTTTTATAGTCTTCAGTTGGTGCATGTGGATACCCTGTCCCTTTCTTACACTGGGGCCTTGTGGACATCACTAAATCCCATCATTTAGCCTTAATATCCCTAACAATGATAGAACCTTTCTACTCTCTCTCTTTGTTTTTTTAACAATTACACCATAACTTTACTCATTGTTAACCCCTTCCTGGGTGCTTGAGGATCTTTGGATTCTTTAACTGTAGGTTGAACTATATGAAAGTGTGGTAGACTTGACATTTTTGTTTCTAATTAAGTATACTATTTTTTTTTGCAATTACTACACTTACTAACCTTTTCTTCTCCCTCTTCGCATGCATCTGTGTATCTATTTTTTTTACCTCTCTAACCGGCGCATGTGGATTGTTAATATATATATATATTATATTTATATGCATATTTCTTTTGTTTGAGTTTTTAAGGACCAGTGGCTGATTTCATTGCCTGTGTGCTGTTCTTGTTCTTGGGCGCTATTTGAGTGGTCTGTGAAGAGGATTGTAAGTGAGAGGTTAAAAATTAAGATAAACTAGGTGGTGTTTTACTTATAGGTAACTATTTTTTTACCTTTGTGTTTTTTTTACATCCATCCTGCTGCTTTTTACCTTTTGTTAATGACTTGTTTTCCCTTTTGCATATTACTGCTTGTAAGGATGAATGCGCATGAAATCTCACCTCATTTTGCTTAAGCTGTTGTCATTGTCCGTTCTCATATTTTGTAAGCTGTTTGGAAGGAGGAAGTGTTGCAGTTGATCGAGACGTAAGTTATTAGCAACTACAAATTTTTGTGTATCATTAGGCCTTTATTTAGGATAAAGTCGTTTACTGTGCAAATTACATTTCTATTTTTGTCCCATTGCCCTAATCTCTAACTCTCATCAGTCAATGATCATCTTCTTAACAATACACGATTACCCCAAAATTATCACCCTTATATTGGTAGCAGAGCGTAGTTGCTGATACTGCTGCTCGTGAGACTACCTCTCCCTTCCTATTTTTGTTTGTTTGAGTTGTTTGTAGGTTGTAAATTTTGGTTTGTTGTTGTTGTTTGTTGAAATAATGGCTGATAAAAATTTAACAGGTGACGGAACACTCCCCGATACCAAAGAAGGGGAGAATGTCATCAAGTTGCCAAATTTAGAACAAGATCTCAACGCTCTTAGAATGGAGCTTAATGGAGATATAGATCCCACTTCTGAGGTGTTATACACAGATGAAGGGGGAATACAACATGTAATTCCGCAAGTTTCCATCCCGGAAAATGGATTAACTAGAGAGCAGTTGGCTCAACAATATTTACTATCTAATGATCTGAAGGATCGAATGGATAGACTAACGAGAATACCCGATTCTCCATTTGCCACACAGGGAGATACCCAGCATCAGAGACAATCGTCTTCTACTCTGGGGTCTCGAGGCCAGCCCACTCAACCTTCTTCGGCAGAACTACTTCCATTCCCAATTTCAGACAGAGATTGGCTAAAAGCTATCTATCGTCAGAATCAAGAAATGATAATGGCCTTGACTAAAGTGGTTTTATTACTGGAGAAAAATACTCCTAATTCTAACAGAATGATTCCTGTGGGTAAATACTCATTGGAGAACGGAGAACCGTTTCCACAATTTTTACACGATTCGAGAATATGCTTCAACAATAACTTACCCTCAGGACAACCAGCTGAGGGGTGCGAACACACTAGGAATGTATCCTGGATGGTGATATTGAAAAAAGTGATGAACGTATTAATGAAAAATCAACGCTGTTATACAATAATTAAAGCCTAACTAAATGAATGGTTTGCTGAATATTTAAGAAAGAAGGTGAAGACTCACCTAAAGAACTTTAATGAGGCAAAAATCCTCCCTCATGAAACAATACCACTTTATGCATTGAGATTGCAAGGTTTAGCAGAAATGGCTTTTCCTGGATCTGATGTCAAAAATATAAAGATGGTCAGAGAAAAATTGGTTGGCAGCCTGCCTATTGATGTACAAGAACAAGTAAATGCTTCTGCAGTGGTGTGCGAAATTGCTATGAGAGGAGTTCCACTTAATTGGGACGGATTAGTGAGACTTATAACTCAGCATTATAAAGGTCACGAACCTAGTGAGGGACAACCTATATATGTACCAACACCACAGAGTGCTGAGAATTTGCCTTCGTCTCCGGAGGTGATTGACCTCACGGCAATGCATCCATTTCCATTAACAGGTATAAACCCTCCAATTATGACACAAGAATATTACTCTCAAAGAGGTATGACCCAACAACCACAGTCGAATTTGGGTTCAGAACAGTATGGACAGCAGATGTACTATGGTCAAACACCAGTTTATTATGGAAACACTTATCAGGGTAACCCGAGCCCTAATATAATACATTCTTACTCTACCCCTACATTTGCTCAGGTTGCCGCACAACCACCTATACCTCCCGTACCTATTAATGAGTTTCCAAGACCTAGTGCTCCTCCTGTTTCTCCGAGAAATAATCGTACTTTTTATGCCTCTAAAAGGGGCCCACCATCGCCTAAACAAAGACGGCAACCGCCACAACAATAAACTACTTCTTAGGTTCTAATGTACAGCAAAGACATCAACATGAGCCCCCACAGTACAAACGCAACACCTTGGTGGGCAGGAAGTGAATCTCTCTGCAAGTATTGTAAGCGCGGGACACCTTGTTAAGAGAATTGCCATTACGACCGTATTGGTCACTTTTTGCGGAACCAAGAGGGCTACATCTTTGATGAGTGCTACCTACGAATGAATAAATGTATTCGATGTGATCAAGATGGACATGTGGTTCAGAACTGTCCACAAACCAGGCAAAAACAGCAGCAATGTGATTCTACTCCACGATGTCCCTTCTGTCAAGGGGATCATCTGGGAATGAATTGCCCGCAAAAGATACCATATTCAAAAAACTAATTAGCTCTGTGGGGAGTGGCCCACCTGCAGAGCCGCAGCTGCTGTCTAAGGAAACTCCAAAACCCCAAAGAGATAACAAGCGACATCCATTGAATGTAGGGTCACCGTCAATGCTTTCATCAACTGAAACTGACAATTCAGAGATAATTCCTGAATTATTGCAGGTAAATGTCCCTGTCCTTGATTATGGGATAGATTTTATAGACGATCCTCCAAAAGTACTAAATGATTCTCCTGTAAAGGCATGTATCACAACTCATAAAACAAATAACCCGAATGTTAATGTTTCGGTCAATACCAACCCTTCTTTATCTTCTCAAGTTTTAACCCATCCTGGGTCTCAAGGAACCTCTGTCAAAACTGACTGTCTTTCGTCACAAAATACGCTCCAACCGGAGTCTCTAGTAATAAATAAAACTCATATAATAAGCGGCCCAAAAGGCCTGTTTCTTCAGCTTAGGATTACTCAATCCCTTCTGGAAGAAGCCTTGGTAATAGGTGTTATAATTGATAATTCTTCTCAAACGGACCTGTTGGAAGCTTTGGTTGATACTGGAGCATCTGTCAGTATTATCACCAATCGAACTTATAAATTATTGGATCCGTCTAAATATCCTTTGAAATCTACTATATATACAGGTCTTCGTGGCATCGGTGACGTCGTTTTTGAAGTTATTGGTGCAGTTACTCTATCCTTACATCTTTCTAACAGCTACTGTACACAGGCCAGAGATTTTGTTGTCATTGTGTCGGATGAAGTTGTTTCATATGGTTAAGTTATAGGTTACGATCTTTTACGTACTGAAAATATATTACCTGATCTAGCTAATAAAGAATTGATTATACGACATAAAGATAGTCTTGTGGTCATAGCAAAAGATATACGGACCAAAAATGGTCAAGAACATGCAGCCAAATTGGCCCACGGGGTAAACATACCTTCCAAAACAAATGGATTGAGGTATCGCTTTTACAAGAAAGTTGGTTTCCAGAACCCTCTCATCCAGCTCTTTTGTTGTTCACACCTAGTGAACAGAATCACTGTTTCATGGACCATGCTGTCACTCCATATTCACCCAATACTCCGATTAAGTTACCTTGTTACAATCTAACTAATAACAATATAAAAATTAAGCAAGGTTATACCTTGGGTACATTTTCTATACTTACTATAAACCCCAATCATACAATTCCTACACATATAGTTGAACTAACTCAGAAATTACAAAACACATATAATGAATGGACACCCGCAAACCTTCACGAGGCTTTTGACCTAGATTCCACCGATCTAACCCCAGAACAAAAAGATCAACTTATTCAAGTACTGCTCAAATATCCATCAGCACTGAGTCTGGGAGATGCAGACGTAGGATGCACTCCACCTAAAGCACTGCATATAGAAAACCAATGATGACATCAGTGTGTGAACCGCGTTAGAAGACTGCAGGTCCAGATTCTTTATAAGTTTGAAAGAAGTATGTAGAAAACGTGGAAGCTTGATGGTATCATCCGACAATCCTTCTCCCCTTACTCAGCACCAGTTGTTCCCATTAGAAAACCCGATGGGACCATGCGTCTTTGCATTGACTACAGAAAACTAAATTCCATTACAAAAGGGGATTCTTTCCCTATACCCAATTTAACAGATACGCTATTTAGTCTTCAAGGTAAACAATATTTTTCAACAATCGACCTAATAAAAGGTTATTATCAAATAGAAATGGAGGACGACAGCGTAGAAAAGACTGCGTTTTCTACACCATTATCCCATTGGGAATTCTTAAGAATGCCCTTTGGCGTGAAAAATGGACCAGCTACCTTCCAGAGAGCCATGAATCTTGCACTAAGTCACATCTCTTGGAGGGAAGTTAGGGTCTATCTTGATGATGTACTAATAGTCAGTGACACTTTTGAAAAGCATTTATCCAACTTAGAAGAAGTCCTTGTGGCATTCATGGTGAACGGATTTAAATTAAAACCATCAAAAACTTATTTACTCAGAAGAAAAGTGAAATTTTTGGGACATATAATTTCAAATGAGGGCATGATACCCTTGGAAAGAAACTTACAAGGAATAAGAGATTTCCCAGTACCAAAAACGGTCCGGCAGGTTAGACAATTTATGGGGTTAGTCAACTTTTACTGCCGACACATCCCTAATTGTTCGGTGATAGCACAACCATTGTTCGAATTATTAAAAGGTAAAAGTAATGTCAATTGGACTGAACAGTGCCAGCAGGCCTTTGATACATTAAAACAACTTCTGACTACACCACCTTTGCTAGTATATCCGGATCGCTCGGCTAATGCAGCACCACTCTTATTATATACTGATGCATCTGGAGTCGGTGCTGGAGCCTGCCTTAGCCAGGTACAAGAAGATGAAGAAAAACCAATTGCCTTCATTTCTACCGTTTTTTCAAAAGCACAACGTAAATACAGTACTACAGAAAGGGAAGTAGCCGCCATACGGTGGGCTATAAGATCTCTAAAACCCTTTCTTTATAAAATCAAAGTAATAATATTTACAGATCATCAACCTATTTTGTTCCTTCAGAACATACCTTTAGTAAACCCTAGAGTCGCCAGGACTTTAGAAGAATTAAATGACCTGGATTATGAATTATGTTATTTGCCCGGTAAGGAAAATATTATTGCAGACATCTTGTCCACCCATTATGAACTAAAATTGGAAGCTATGGAAACTAGTTATCTTCCAGAAATCCCAGATGGGTTTAAGGAAGTTTTAATGCCTGGTGGAGGAGATTCACTGTTCCAGTGTTTTTCTCACTATGAGTAGGATAATATAGACCAACATTTGGAGTTAAGAGTCGAAATTGTAGATGAATTGATAGCACAACGTGAAACTTATCATTTACCAACTGGTAAGAATGCAAGAGACCTACTTAAACAATTACAACTAACTAGATATCCAGGACAAATCCCATTTATTCATAGCATTCAAGCATATGCTAAATTGCGACAGATAAAAGTATTGGTTTATTTTAATAAAAATCATCCTTTACAGTTTGGATTTCCTGATAGCAAAAGGAGGCTGTTTTTGTTTTGTCGCGGTGGTACTCACTTTAACCGACTTATTCCAACGGAATATAACTTGCCTGAGTCAGCTACCAAGTTTTTGGAAGCATATCCCCGTCCAACTCCAATTGAACCTTCGTTATTAGCGGTCATTCATTCATTAGAACCGGAGTCTTTAAATGAGACTGAATTAGCGGATGATACTATTGATCTTGTGCGAAAACTATTTAACTCTGGTGGGGAGGAGTTGGCTGGTGAAGCAGTTAGTAAAGAAATACCTAACACAATTATTTCCTTGAAAAACTTTTCAATGATCATCAATACTCAAGATACTGTAGAGATATTAATGTCTCAAATCATTGATTGTCAGAAAAATGACCCCCTGTTGAGGCGTTTGAAAAGAGCCTTACAAAATAATCAACCTCTTCGAGGTCCCCTTAAACTATTTCGTTATTCTCTAAACTCCTTATCACTGTTAGATGATCAATTAATACATCGTAATCGAAATGATCATTACAATTATGTGGTATCATTTATTTTTGCAGTTCAGGTTGCTGTAATCAACCATTATGAATTTGCACATATAGGACAGCGCAAATTATATGCCCTATTAGAAAACCTTGTATGGCACCCCAAATTAAGAGGAATTTGTAAATTCTATGTCGTGTCACACTTGCCAATTGGCAAAAATCTCCAACATATTTAATACACCACCAAAAATAAAAATTAACACTAGATATCCTTTCGAATTAACAGCTGCGGATCTTGTTCAATTACCAAATCTCGCAGAGGGAAAACTATCGCATTCATATTATAACCCATTACAGCAAATTGGTGGCTGCATGCCAATTAAAAGAAAACATACAGCCTTAGTAACGCAGCTTAGAAATATAATCCCTACCCACAAGTCCTTCTTAGAATCAAACATTTATTAACCGACAATGGTCGAGAATTTCGTGGACCTATTTTTGAAGACTTTTTACGTTCATTGGACATATATCATGTGTACACTACACCTTATAATCCTTCATCAAATGGTATTGTTGAGCGAGTCAACCGAACATTATTACAATATTTGCGTGTTTCTTTACAAGATCCTGCAGAATGGGACTCCCTTTTACACCATGTAATTCTAACCTATAATCATTCAAAACACTCTGAAACTGGTAAAACTCCAGCCGAAGGATTATATCGGGAAGCTCATGACACCCGTCCAAAGTTACCTTGGACAAGATTTTCGCAATATTGGGACGAAGGTCATAGAAATTTTCAACCATATGTTATTGACCAATTGGTAGCATGAAAAATCCGCTTACCAGGGGATCTTACTATCAATAAGTTCAAAGAAAGGTACCAAGGTCCTTTAAAAGTTATACATGTCAATTCTAATGATGTAACTTACGTGGTGGAAGCGTTAGACACTCAACGAAAATATCGAGTGCACCATCGTCAATTGAAACGATGGATCTCACCTCCCTTGTATTTACAAAGAACACCCATATTTATAAAATTATTAACTAAACCTATAGTTTTGGAGGAAGACACTTCCGAAGAAATCACTGAAGAATCAATATCAGCATCTCCAGACACGATCACAATTACACAAGCAAATTTTGACGATGATTCAGAGGATGAATGAACTTTTTGGTTTCCAGCAGATTTCTCTATCCTATTTTTAATATTGTTTATCATTTAAATCAAAGCATATATTAGCTAATTCATTAAAACCAACCATATATTAGACGATAAGTTGAGCTTAGTAATTGTACATCGTCTAAGTGGCAGCGTCGAATTGAATGATAAATGAGTTAAGAACATCACTCCAATCAATAAAGGTATTGAATAATATCACCTCATTATTGAGTCGAAAATGAGTGATATATCATCTTATTATTTGGGAAACTTATTCATTACTCCCGAACAACTTACACTTACTCCATCGTTGATAGAGAACTCTCCAAATGTAACAAATATATCTGCAGAGTTAATCCACACTCCTTCTTACATATCTTATACTCCTTTAATTATAACAGATAACAGAGAAGTACCTCCGGTACCCAGACAAATAAGGAGGTTTTCTTTGGAAGGCGGTGTGTCAAGAGATAGTATTACCGATCTCCCTTGTGAAACAAATGTTGAGAGCGTCTATCCTCCATTAAAATTTTTGGAAACGGTTACTACTCCAACGCCGAGAACTGAATTGCCTAAATTAATATTCTCACCAGGTTGTGACGAAGAATCGGAACCATCCGCCCTTACTGAACAGACAATTAAAGAATTTTTAGAATGGGAGAAATCTGTGGCTATTCCAGAATTAGCACGAACTACTTTTAGTAGTAAGAAGAAAGCAGTACACTGGGCGCCTGAAGCGATGGCTTTACCAATTCCTGCAAGTGGACACGATGAAACTACAACAGAAGTTGACATTCCAGAGCCTGTGGCCGCACGTACTCGAAAGAGGTCAACGGCAATAGAACTGGATGAACCTTGGGTACAACATCGTATTTTAGAAAGGCGTAGGAGAACCGATCAAAACGGTGAATTAAATGCAGATGGCTAACTTGCATAGACGGAGAGGAACATAAATTTGTAAATATATGGCATAGGGACCTAGTTTTACTTGCATTAGGTTAGATTAGGATATTTATGTATGTCTAAAACTTTGTAAACTTATGTATTTAATAAATATTCCTTTGATTGTTTTATATTTTGTTTTTTTTTGACTTTGTATAGGTGTGGAATGAAGATTCAATGATTACTGGGTGTACATCAACTATTACTATGTGAGCCTGTTCATTACGTCTCAGAAACATCCGGTACCCTGGAAAACTCTGAGACTATTACTCTACAAATTACCTTTTGAAAACTTACCCTATTGTTGTGTTGAGGTTTGTAGTTTTTTTTTGTTGCTTGGTTGATATGTTCTCGTTTTTGGTTGTTTTGTTCATTGGTTGTTGTTGGTGTTGCCACATCTCCTATCCGTTACGACAGGTGGGGAGGAACATGTAGAGATTTTATTGTGAGCTTTTGTTGTTTTGAAATGTCTCTTACTTTTTATGTGTTTTGTTTTGTTTTCTTTTCAGCATCTTACCAATGATATCAATTTGAGAATTAAGTGAAGGGAAACACCCTTGAAGATTAATACAACTTTTATTTCTTGCTTGAATCTTATGGCTTTGGTAAGATGAGAAATACTACTTAAACTGTTATAAAGTAATAAAAACTAAAATTTATGGATGACGAAGGAAAAAGGTCGTATTTTTAGTCTTTCTTTTACTTATTTATAGGTCTGAATAGATACATCACTTAGTACTCTGTACTCTACATTTTACTGTTGCGTTTGTTGGATCACCTTGTTCCACAAGAGTTTTAACCTTAACGATTGTTAAGGTAGGGACGTAACTGTTGTTATTTAGTTATTTAGTAGTTTGCGTTTTTTAGTAGTATGTTTGATACTTTTATTTTGTCATGAATTTATATAGAATCTAGTGGTTTGAAGAACGTATTAATAGACAATAATATATATATATAATGTACACTTGTATTAGACTAATATTTTAAATATCTTATATTTCTTTAAGGTTCTAGGTTGGGGACCCTATCAACTTACCTTTATACACCGGAACACCTACATGATTCAGGTTGTGGAGCCTGTTTGGATTGCAGGTTATAGAATTTAATTTTGACTACATTACCCTTAAACCTTAAGAACTTACATTTTTTTACCTAAGTTTTCTACCAGAAAGAACTATTTGTTTGGTTAGACCAAAGCAAGCACCTTTATTATTGACTTCATCATTACTTGAGAGATATTATACGAAAACTGTGTATCACTTATAATTAATTGGTTATTAGCCATTTGTACTATCTATACTAAATTATAAGTGACAAATTCCCACTCATAGAGTAGGTTATTTATATGTGTTATTACATAGTTATTTAAAACCTGTTGAGTGAGTTTGGGGATATGAGTTATTCTGTGATATAAACTTCAGGGTGACATAAAACTAGTTAATAGTGACACTCCAAGTGGTTGCTTAATAGGGCCATTTTCCTTATTTGGAACCAAAACTTTTGGTGAGTATATTATTAAGTTTTTAAATTCAGTAGTCTGTTAGAATGATCTTTATAATAGTTATTAATTTATATATACACCCTATATATATATATAAATATATATATAATAAATTGATGAACCATCCCGGCTAGTGGAATTGTATGAGTATCATTGTGGTATAAATTAATAACTAATAATTTTAATCAATTTATCATATATATATATATATTATTATAATTATATTAACTATATTTTAAATTTTATATATATATATTAGTAGAATATTTTATATTATTTTTATACTATATACTTATAAAAATATCTAGAAAATAATTATATAATTATATTATATAATTTAATATATTATTATAATTTAATTTTATATATATATATATAATATTATATTGTATGTATTTTATATTTTTTATATCTCTAATCATATTATCTAATATATATCTAATATATTTTTATTATAAGAATGTTTTATTATAACTATTTTATTATTAATATACTATATAATAATATATATATTATGCTTTATTATATTAGTATATAATAATATAATATATTTAATTATATAATGTAACTAAAAAATATTATAATATTATAATATCATTATATATATTATATATTTAATTTTTAGTAATAGATATTTAATTAAATATATTATATATAAATGTATTTATAGTTTATTATATTTTATATTTATTTATTAATATTATATATATATATATATATTAGTACTATATATATTTAAAAATTTTTGGTATATATATATATTATATATAATTTTATATATATAATATATTATATTATCTATAATCAAGTGTATATTTAATATAATTTTATTATAATATATATATTTATATATTATAATAATAATTAATATATATTAAGAGATTTAAAATAGGTATTATAGTTTGTATTATCAGTCAAGTTTGTGAAAAGTAAAATAAAATGGATATGGAAAAATAAGTAAAAGGAGAAAAGAACAAAAGAAAGCGACATCGGTATAACATCTGATTTAATAATAAAAAAATTTCTTTACCTAAATAACGTACCGATAATTGATATTACCCCGGTATATATATATATATTATATATATATATTATATAGTATTATAGTAGGTATATATATATAATTATATATATATATATATATAATATATATTATTATATAATTAGTGCATATTATCTCATATAGTAAATACATATTTATATTTTACAAATAATATATATACTATATATTTTTATATATATATAATAATATTAATATATAATATTATATAATTATAAATAAATTTTTTTTAAAATTTATATTATTATTATTTATAATATATAAATATATGTTATAATTTATATTTTATATATATATATATATAGAAATAATATGTATTATTTAGGTAGTATATATATATATATATATATATATATTAATATTATACTATATACCCTAGTATTCTCTATAATAATATATATATATTTTATATTATTTTTATTAATATAATTTATATATATTATATATATATATATATTATATATATATTACTTACTATATCTATCTTATTTTATTATTATATATATGGTATTATATATATATATATTATATATTATTTGCCTTATTAATCTTTTATATATGCGTTATTACTATAATTGTATTATGTTATATATTTAATATATTATTTATTATAATTAATATGGTGATACTAAACATACGTATATATTTATAATACTTTGTGGATATCTAGATGAGAAGTGAAACGATTATAGTTTGTGGAGAGAGAGAGAGAGAGAGTGTGACAGATGGAGAGGGAAGAGAGAGAGAAGAAGGAGAGAGTAGAGAACGAAGACGAAAAGAGTTGGCTGACAGCAGAAAACACGTGAGAGAGAGAGAGAGAGAGGAGAGAGAGAGAGAGAGAGAGAGAGAGAGAGAGAGAGAGAGAGAGAGAGAGAGAGAGATTGAATGAGAGAGAGATCGAATGAGAGAGAGAGAGAATGAGAGAGGGTGAAATAGAACAAGATTTCTTTAAAGCAAAAAAAAGAACATCAATTTTTTTCTTTTTTTAAACTTCATTTCTAAGTGGGATTGAAAAGTGTAACAAACACCATAAAAAAACTTCTCCCAGCTCAAGGCATTTCGAAATCTTTAATAAAAAACATTATAATTTACTCAAATTAGAAAAAAGTTATCCTTATATTCCGTTTTCGACGGAAATTAAAAAAATATATATATTTTTATGAGAAAAAAGAACGTCATTTCAGTCAAATCACGATCGCTGGTACAACAATTATTAATTCAAAACTAATACGTATATTCCATAATTTTGATATAAATTCAGCTTGAGACTCTATTGGAATAATGAAAAATAAAAACAAAATGAAAAAAAGAATTCCCCCCCCCAAAAAAATAGTTAATTGTTAGAAAATATATATTATATTATTTATAGTATATAATATATATATATATATATTATAGTAATATATATATTTATATATATATATATATATATATTATATATATATATATATATATTTTAATATAATATATATATATACTACATTATGTTAATTTACAAATTTGATATTAAATATA
>JABUQX010023878.1:0-27500 GCA_015478945.1 Trachelipus rathkii | reverse complement strand
GTGAAGTATTCTTAAAGTTTAGAATAATGGAATAAGGATTGATATCATATAATAATAACTAATCTATAATATTACTATTACTTCTCTATAAGTCGCTAATATCTAGTATATAATATCTATATCATCTTATTCTATCATCTATATCTCACTCTCTCTCTCTATCATATATATATGCTAGCCAATTTTGATATATACTATATATATATAATAATTATAATATTATAGCTATTATAAATAACATATCCATCATCATCGAATATATGTCTTAACATTGAAACTAAAAGGTGTTTTCGTAGTACTTATTTAAATAAACCTTATTGGTTTATAATATATAATATATATATATATATATGAGTCTTTATTTAATATATTAAAATTTTTATGTAAATAATACTAAATAAATTTATAAACTATGTATATTCTGTATTAAATTAATATTAAATAATAATTTTATTATTAATTATTATTATTATTATTCATTATTATTTATTACTTCTATATTATTATTATAGTTATTATTATTATATTGTTATTGAATTAATTATTTTCATTATTATTATTATTATTATTCAATTATTATTATATACTATCTATTATCTATTAGTTTATTTGTTCCATCTATTTTATCACTTTTCATTTCTGATTAAAAATTAGTTTTAATAGCTGCGATTAAAAGTATAGTTAAAGCGGCAGTAGCTGCACAATTAGCCTCCTGTGTTATGAATACTATGTAAAAAGAGGTGCTCAGTATTTAATTATAAAAAATACAGTGAGCTTTATAACCCAAATACAAGAAACATGCAAATAGTTCTTTATACAGACCCTAACATAAGGTTTTATATTTCCAATGCGCTTGTGATTGTGTTGATTTATTAGGAGGATCATTTTAAAATGTAGCAGTTCATATTCTTTCCTGGACTGTTTTCACTTTGTCGCAGTTACTGACAATTTCGCTTGTTGTTAACTTTACTTATATATTAATTAATTTTAAATTAGACATTATTAATTAAGGAATTCGAATTCATTATTATATTCTTAAGGATTTCAGGTGAATTGAGCTTCTTTGAGGATTTAAGAAGTGCTGTTACGAAAGTATGTAGTTTATTTCCTTTCCTAGTTATTGAATGTTTTATATTTTGCTTTATACACAACAATATATATATATATATTATTTAAGATATATACTATAATATATTATATATTATATAATATATATATATATATATAGTATATATAGTAGTATTATAAAAGGCAAGACACATAATGACTATATATATATATATATATAATATATAATATAGGGTTAGAGAGGAGCGGTAAATGACATGGGCGGTGAGGTGTGTGTGTTTTTGGGGAAGAAACTAAGTGAAATTATTTATTGTTCTAAAGTGTTTTTGTATACTGGGTAGTATTTTTGCTTCATCATGTAGAATTGTTTTGTTGTGGAGTTGTAAATTGGTGGCATCCCTGCTCATTTCTTGCCACCCTGCCTTAAACCACATTGATCTTCCCTTAATCTGTTTATTCCTAATATTTCCCTTGGTTCAGTAAAGGAATGCAAATTGTTGAACGACGGTCCGTAAGATTTTGGTAAGAGTTCTTGAGTTTTTTTTAATATATATGTGGTGGTGGAGTAATGTTATTTTCTTTGTCTATGTCAGCTTCCGGGTTTGGTTCTTAAGTATAGTTTAGTTTCCTGTTTGCTGATGTTGTTTATGTATCTATGTGTTTTGTGAATGTTAGATGTGTGGCAAGTGATTTTCCCAGGATTTTAGGAGTTGTTTAGTGGTATATGCTGTGTTTTTGTGTTATGAAGATTTGGGGATAGGTAGTATCAAGTTGGCTTGGGGTCTGTGGAATTAAAAGTGATAGATGATTTATTATGATGAGCTTGACATTCTAATTAGTCAGTTAGCCAGTGTTACAAATATTTGGTTGATGTATTTGTTTGGGTGTCAGAAATTATAGTTGTTTTAGTGTTCTGAATATATGACTAAAGTAGTTATACTATGAGTATATATATATATATATATATATCAGTATATATATATATATATAGTATATATATATATAATATATAGTATATAGTATATACGTATTATTATAAAGAGGGGCTTACGACTGCTAAAATTCTTGCAGTGTAACAGGACAATCATAATTAAAAAAAATTAAAATAAGGATTAGAGGATTAAGAAAAGGAGTTCTTATTATAAGGTAAAAAACGGATATAAACTGTTATTTTTAAAAGTTTTTTTTTTTTCTGCCGATCCTTGTGGACCCTTTTTCAATTATAAAAATTATTTATAACATATTCTAACCCCAACCCAGCTGATTAAAGGGTGGTTTTCAGAATATCTATATGGAAAAATATGCTTGTTGCAGTTTTTTAGAAAAATTACTATAGTTAATAATATAATTGAACATTCTCCGCTTGATCCGCTATACTTTAGAGAATCCTATTTATCCGCCATCCAAGAGCTTTAAAATTATTTCATTTTTGCCATCACTCTACACAAACACAACCACAAACCCGCACACACAGCATACTTATTATATAATATAATATATTATTATTATATATATATAATATATATAGTAATATATATATATATAAATGAGTATAGTAGTATATATAGTATATAGTATAATATTCATATATATTATATATATTTATATATGATTTATATATATATATATATTATATACTATATAATATATATATTAGCGTGATGTACGATACCCAGAAAAGAGGCCGATATACCTGATCAAAATCCGCGCATTTAACCGGTACTGTCTCTAATTTTTTTTTAGGTGCCGATAATCCTGATAAACCTGATTAAGCCAATACTTTAATTATATATAATATCACAGTAATAAGATAGAACATTTGTGGACTGCTAAGACAACTCAGATTTGCATTCCCTGTACAAACAATGCTTAGTTACATTTATATTTCAATTAATTTGGTTGTGGGTGCCAAGTATATTTATTTTATAAATTAAAATAGTACCTTTAGGTAAATAATAATTGCAAAATATAATTATTAAATACTTTTTTAATGTTTTTGTGCTTTATTCTAAAAAATATTCCATTTTTCCATTTCAATTCAAGTATGCTTTAACAAAGTTTAGCTCTTAGCTTTTATGTTTTAACATGATTAGAATTTACAAGAAGAAAAACCAATTATACTACAGCTACAAAAAAATAATAAGAATAACAAAGATAATGAATAGAAGAGACCTCTAATTAATTTCAGACCGAAAAGTTAAAAAAAACCAAATAAAAAAAAAAAAACACGCTATTACCTATCAACGACATGACAATAAATAACTCGCTTTAAGCATAGGATATCTTCCAATTAAACTCGAAATTCAAGAAAAATTCACACAAATTGTGATGGCAAAGAAAGACTTTAAGCTTTCACTAAGTAATCTGGCCGAGACAGACTGTTTTCCTGTTTTGGGTGTTTTACATTTTCGCTACCGCGTAACCTACACTAATAATACACGCTCGTGTCTCGACTGATGAATGGGGACGGTGCTTGAATAATCTTATTTGCCTTTGCAAGCAACCCTGAATAATAATGAAAGACTTTGCCCATTTGTTTCATCCAACACAGCCGGGCATGAATGGAATTCTCTTCTGTAGGCAGCATGCTCATGTTTTCGTAGAGCTCATGCTCCTCTTCCTCACAGACTGCAAAATTTTGAAATTATCATGCTCCTTGATCGAATGTCTCTTCATGTTTTTAGCGATGAGGTTTCCCTGGTTTTGTGATTCTTTGAAAGGTAATGAGAAGATTGGTCAATGCAATTTCGGGCTTATGAACTTTAAACGATGTCTATCAACATATCCAAATCCTCATCTTCAGTAGGCCTTTAATTTGCTGCCACGCCAATCGTCCACCTGATATATAGTCGCTCGGTTGCCAAGGGGTTGCAAGGATAAGCGCGGGGCCTTGCCACTGTCTGTCCCTCTTTTTGTTTTTTTTGTTTTTTTTTTTTTTTTTTTTTTTTTTTACTCAAGCGAGCATGCTCCTCGGTTATGCGCTATTTTAAATTGGCATTCTATGAAGTGGTTCACACGTGCGGAGGGCCATTGTCTTGTTGGGGTTGTCAGCTTAAGCTCAGTAGGCTTCTCAAAAATTTCTCAAACCCTCTATTGGTCGTATATGCCGCCCACGGTTTTGAAAATTCAATTATAGCTTTCACAGCGCCCCTGCCCAATTTTTTTCTTTTACGTTTATCCAAAACTTAAAAAGAAAAATTACAATGCCATTCATTACTTTAATTAATTTACATTAATAAGTGTCAGCTATATTAGTCCTGGTCCTGGGAGTTTTAAATCACTTAGCAATTCTAAAACGGACTTTTTTTAAACCAATGAGAGCAGTTAAAAACGCAAGTTTTATGTAGATATTCACAATAATTTTTTATTGTCAATTAAGGTAGCCAATAACTATAGCCATTGAATTGCTTAAGATTTGAGCTGCTAGCTTTACTTTCATCAAATCTGAATGGTGGAATAAATACATGGTTTAGAGGTGATTTTTGGTATGTACCTAAAATTTTTATCTTGACACTGATGGTATGTCGATTTGATATAGGATCATTTTGCAATTCCATTGGCAGTAAAAAAATTATACTTGTAATAATTTCTATGTAACTGTATAATGTGTACATAGTGATAAAAGTGGCGAAATTTTTTACTTATTTTTTTTTACTCGTTAAAATTTAATTATCTATTATATACATCCCCTGAATATAAATTATTTTACCTCGTGGACGAAAAATTCCACGTGGCTCCTAACAACTTCCTCCTATTTTTGTAACCATTTTTTTCCTACCAGTTCTTCTTTCTTTTAAATAACTGTATAATGCTCTATATTTCACATATTTCATTTTCGTTACATATTCCATATATATTATAATAATCCCCTTTTAAGTTACAGCTAGGTCGATTAATCTTGTTATTTAGTTCTTGCCTTTTTTAATTAATCTATTGAGGATAACTATTTCTTGATTGTTCGAGGATAGATGATTAGGAAATACAGGTCAAATCTATATTTTATTTAATTTGAGCGATAACCATATGATTGAATTTTTGTAGGGAAATGGAACAAATTGTATGTTATATTATATTGTATTTATTTTATTAATAATTTACCGAATATATAATGATGTTTTATTATGCTTGTCTAGAGTCTGTGCAGTCTCGCTAATCGTGAGGATTCTTTTAAACATGATAATGTAATATTCAACTTTTTATCTTTTATTTGTATCACAGACTACTTTGATTGGTGTTACGTTTAAGATGTTCGGGATAGAAAATGTGTTTACCATCTCTTGTAGTGATGGAGATTTCTTTATTTTAAGTAAGTAAGAATAACAACATAATAACTTTCAGTTTATATTTTTTACATAAATTATTCTATAGACGGAGATTGATCACAATGGTAGGTGGGATTATAATGGGGAATCGTAAGAATTACTAGTTCGTGTTGTAGTAGCCTTGGGTCATTTAGTGAGTGATTAATAAATAAAAGTTTTTTATATTATTTAATTGTTTTGTTAAACGCATATTAAATCGGACATTTTCTGAAAGTCTCCATGTAATATGTCAAATGAGTGTTCTTCGCCATGCAAATATTATTATTGTGGGTGAACGCAACTGAGTGCTAATGTCTTTCGATTTGGGGTGAAAGAGAATCGTCAAAAGTAGTTTTCGAATACAGGACTTCAATACTAACAACATATTTATATTCTCTCAAAACATTATTTCCTGTTATTTTTTCTCTTAGATCGAGTGGTGCTTATGACTGCTACCATTATCGTATTCATTGATTAACATCTATATAGGTTACCTTAGTAGTTTCACAATCGTACGCACTTGGACTCGCCAACTCTTCATAATCACGTATTTATGTAAGCAACAAACCTATTCTAATAAATGCAGTTATGAATAAATTGAAGACTTTGTTAATTATAGGATTTCTATCATGTGTGAGACTATAACATTTCCATCCTTTGTTACTAATATTATTTCTAACTATTGCGATCAGTGGCGAATATACGAATTTTGTAATTGAGAATAATAGGCTTGTTAGAATCATACATTATTTTTCTGGCAAGATTATTCTGATAAACATAAAATTATTTAAGTGTACAGAGTGCAGCTACGAGTGTAATCATAAAGGTATTAAAGTCCATGTAAGGCATGCTGAATTTAAATTTATTGAAAATGTTCGATTGCAGCTATGAATGTAATGATAAAAGAGACTTAAATATCTTTAACACATGCAGATTTCAAGTTATTTAAATGTCCCCGAGTGTAGCTATGAATGTAATGAAAAAAGGTAGTTAAAAATAATATTAGGCCATTCAAATAATCTACATACAATTATCTGAATTTTTAAAGTCTGTTCTCGCACATATTTGACAGTTATTAGTGATATTCGTAAAAATCGGTTCTAACTAAAGCTTTATGAATTTATGGTGACGAAATAACATATAGATAGAATAAAATAGATTGACAAGAAAGCAAGATATGCAATTTCTAGTACCCTGCTGTTGGAAGGGAGGTTTTTCTATTGTTTTTGCTTTAATTTGTTATTTTCAAAAAGTTTAAATTTTTGTATATATGAAATAAAGTATTTAGTTAAAGATTTGCGAAGAGAGCATTTAATGGGCTTGTACATGCTATTTTCTAGATGAACTCTGGCTTATTTATATTAAGAAGTAATCAGTTTTGCACATCTTAAAAAGCAAAGTTAAAGCTGAAATACATGGTTTTCACGGCTCTCGTGAGGAATACTATGGGCATTTTAGAATAGTCACTATACTTATAGGGGCTCTTAAGGTATAATATGTTTCCTTTTCGTGTTTTAGTATAAAGTGGTTGGAAGAGTATTTAGGAATCTAATCAGAGTAGTCATTTTGTTAAATAGGTTGCTTCACTTAGTCCTGCGTTTTGAAACTTGGTAAATTTCTGTAATTAATAAAATTTACCCATAATAAAAAGGAAAGCAAAATCGAAAACATAGAAAATATAAACAAAAACCGGAAATAATACATAGTATTATTATCATGAAATTGAATATATTGAGTTATATCATAGATGTTGACAGGATTATATTATGAGTGAAGCTCTTAGTGGTCAGGATGTTTTAGTGATTAATTATGGTATATATTATATATAAGAATATTAGTATTTTTAAAATTTAGTTAAAATATATTTTGGTAAATTACGTATTGTATTGTATAGTAGTGAATTTATGCTTATTCAGATTAATTATGAGTGATGGGTATGATTAGATAATGGTTTTAATATATTAATATAGTGGATAGTGAGGCAGCGTTAATATATGTTTGTATCATATGGTTATATTATATATATTTTAGTATATATTATGTATTTATATAAGGAGTTGAATAGAAGAATTTAGAGGTACTAGAGGTAATGTGGTTTAGAATGAAGTGGATATAATTGGAAATAGAGCGTGATAAGCGGTGCAAGTATTATATTTTGAGTATTTTGTGTGGTACGAATTATGAAGAGAAGTTGGTTAGTGGCGTGTTATAAAAAAGGAGGTAGTTCTATGATAGTTAAATATGTATGATATTTGAATAGTTATTTTGAATAGTGTCTGTTACATAGTGCGTTTGGGAGTATAGTGGTCGAAAAACGTAATATCTACTCGCTTTCTGGTTGTGAAAAATATTGATTTCTTTGATGGTGTATTGAACAATTGTGATGCAAGTGTCTGAGCTTTAAACTCTCTGTTGAATTTGTCACTAGGTCCGCATGTGTGCTGAAAACATCGTAGTGAGCATACAGATAGTTTGTTCAAGATGAGTGGATGTTGTTCTCGACTGTGCGATCCTTTAAGGCAAAGCCTGATACACACCCCCCCTCGGGTGATTTAATTCTAATTCCTATATTCGGTGAGCTGGGCAGGGGGAGAGACGCATGTGGTGGTGCAATGTGCCCCGTACAAAGTGGGTGCCAGATATGGTGATGGTGATATCTTTAAATGGCGCAGTTGCTACGGTTTGTTATTCATGGGGGTCATTATTTTAACTTTTTAAGTGGTTATCAGCTATTTCTATAGGAATTTGATATATAAGTGTTAATCTTTTCTTTTTTTAATTTTTTAGCTTATTTCGACATAAATACGACTAGTTGTGATGTAATTTATAAATAATAATAGTTGTAGCAAGTATAGTAGAAGTATGTAAACTATCAATAACTATATTATGGTTATTCATTGTTTATTTAGTTGAGGCTCATAGTTGTTCTTATTGTATTTAGCGTTTCAGATTCTCTTCTTATCATATAGAATATATCAATTTTCAGTACTTATAGATACATGTTCCATTTGCATAGCATCAAGATTTTATATTTTACTGCATTTAATAAGGATAAACAACGTCTCTTTTTAATCGATATAAAGAATCGTTTAATTTATAATTGATAGTGAATGTATATATAAGATCGTTAGTGAATTATCATGTTATATGTGAAGATAATAATTTATTAATCTTGATTTTAATATTATTTAAATTATTTTTGCTATAATTGAGCCATATTTTAGAATATTCGGTGCCGTTTATATTCTATTATTATAAATCACCAGGATCTCTTAGAGAATTAGGTTAATAGGATGCTAATCGAGGTAGATTGGTATCTCGCTGATTAGCCTGCTTAGCTTATCATGACGTTATAACTTAATACTATATACTTATTTTAGTAGCTATAACTATACTAGTACTACCTAGATTAGATTAAGATGGGACAATGTTCGTCTATAGTATTTAAAATATATATAATTGTTAATTTTGAGAATCAGGAATTTTATTAATTACTTTAAATAGTAGTATTACGTTATGCTCATTTAACAATTAAGCATACTATTTTTCTTTATAATGTTTTATCGTCAAATTAATGGAATTTTCGAAATATTGCGGATTCTCAAGAAGTGGGTTTGACCCCTTCTTGAGAATTGGTACTCAGTTGGGAATTGAACAAGTAGGTTGTGTTATCTTAGAGACGATCTGATATTGGATATGTTTAATGATAATCGCTATAAATTTTTATTACCCTATCTTGATATAGTCTTAAGCTTTCTTCAATAGAGGTATCGGCAGGCTAGTAGTACTGACTATAGACTATCGTATGAGGCAATAACAACGAACATAATCAATACTCGGGTTTATTGATAATGGTGGCAACATCTATTTTGGTGTACTTTATAATCACGAGAATTATATAATTAGCAATAATTAGTCAAAAGATGCTCTCTCCACTTTGTGATAGGACGCAACCTAGGAGTGTTTGTATATATGAGTCACTCTATAGCGATGTTGTACTTGATCTATGGGTTTGAACGTTGATTTGAGCTTGGTACTGAATTTAAGTGAGTAAGAGGTACACAAGTGTTACTCAAGATGGGATAAGGGGGCTTTCTCTGTAAGCACTTTTTTTTAAAGAAAGATTTGGTTCTGCTAGAGAGGAACTCCTCATTTCCTACCATGCTTGAGAATGCACTTAGATTCCACAAGAGGAGCGAAGGCGTGTCTGAGGTCTTCGCAATACTCATCTGTGGATGCAGCCTTCCGACGAACACTCGAAGGTTCGGGAGGGAACTATTAGGGGTAAGATGTTACGGAAAAATCTTGGACAATATATATAGAATTGATAATAAATAGTCTCGCTGGTGATTAATAATGTGAGCTTATGTGATGAAATTATTAATTTACATAGAGATATGTTTAGAATTGACGGGGAGGTGGTAAAGCATGGAAGAGGACCATGTAGTGAAGGTTAGAGTGGTTCAAGAACATCTGTCTTCGCAGTGCTTGTTGCGGAAGCTAAAGCTATTCAAGATGGCATCATGAGAATGTTGATGGTTTACCTATTTTGGAGCAATCGTGGTCTCGAGGTAAAACTCTGGAGTACCATCTCATTAAACCCACTTAGGACTATTTGAAATATACAAATAATTGTTGCGTTTATTGACAATATTTTGAATATCTTAAATGTTCGGTTAAAATTCCAGACAGTTGTGTACATGACGTATTTCTTTGATCGGCGAGCGTAGTTGACGAGGGTGTATGTTGTCTCCTGTTGTCGTGGTAATTGGTTAGGTGTCAGGGACTACATGTTAAACTTAGACTCACTATTGCTTGGAGTCAAGTCTTTCTTATTAGTGGCTTTTTTCGAGTGTAAATGATGCGGGAGTTTCCTTTGCATTATGCTTCTAATTTGTTTGCATGGAGGTAAATAGTGCGTGGAGGATACTCTAAGGCGTACTAAGCGGTTATTAACGTAATTAAGGACCATCGCTTGATAAATTATCATTCGAATTTTAGGGTGTAGGGCTGAGTTGAGTTTATTAGCGAAACAGATTTGATTAGTAGTTGATTATGGTATAATAATGTCAGGTTATATATGGCAGGGTTGATTAGCCGGTGTAAAAGTAATGTGGGCAAGAGAAGGTTATGGTGGTCCTGTGAGGCGTCAGAGCATATAGGTGGCTCGCGAAGTGTATTGTGTAGGAGTGGATAAGAGATATTGCCGCGTAGGAGGCTTGAGAGTATCCGAACTTGTACAACGCATTACGTCTTACGGTTGGGAGACTCTGTCTGTCAGTAGGTCATAACTGATGGATTTCTTTAAGCTCGCAATCCGTTGGGTCGGTCAGGAGTGATAGGCACCGTGGATAACAATATGCTGCTTAAACGAACAACAACAGGAAAGTATGGGATGGGTGCCAAGTATAAACTTGGTGAGAATATGTGTCAAGGGAACTTGAGTTGCTAGAAGATAGTGTAACTCGCTATTGGAGTTCGTGACAGATGAGATTGGGCTTAATGATTGTAGTGAACAGCGGCTGCATCTAATTTGTATCCTTCTGATAAAGAGCTTAGCTTCCCAGAGGAGCGAAGGGTGTCTTGGACCCTAACCTGAGGGGGACATCTATGGTCTGTGAGCAAATCAGAGTCGGTACAGGGGTCAAAACTGGGGATATTATATGGTTTACCGAATTATTAGAAATTCAAAGATATTTGTGCAATATCTTTTGCAGTGTATTATGTATATTATTAATATATGTTCCAGTTTAATATTTTAGTTATGGTCTGAAAGAATTGAATAGAATTAGAATGGCATCTTATCTTCTTGAGTGGTACTCCAGAGTGTTACCGTCGAGACCATGATTGGCTAAAACGATATTCCAGTATGATTTAATTGAACATGTGGTTTGTTAGGATGATATGGAACATTTCAAGAGCTAGCTGAAGGGTGTCTTGACAGACTAAGCGCTACTGACGACGTAAGCCCATGCGCTCGCACTTGTGTTACTGGAAGGGCTGGGATCTAGGCTGCTAAGAATCTGGTGTGATTATTAATAAGCGGAAATTAGGTAAGCTGATATATAGGATAGATGAGTGATCGGGGTCGTTGGAGAAATTACTTGTATTTTCAAGGAGGTGGTCTGGAGTGGTAAGTTTGAAAGCCGATTACAGGATTGGATCTTTGAGTATTGGTGGTAAAGATAGTGTGGTGTTGGGAGGATTAGGACCAGATGTGTGTATCTTGCGATTGACCACGCATGAATAGGACTATAAGAGTGATACCCTATTCATATATTAGCTTCTGTTATGATTTAGTCATTAGTTCCCAAGGGAGCTGATGGAGTGTATCGTTGGACAACATACTCTCAGTACGGGATCCCGCCATAACCTCTATCGGGTCATGATAGGGTCAATACTGTGGTAATTTATATTATAACTCCTAGGATGATTAATTTACCGACTTTATGATACTATATTAGTCTGGTTAATAATTACTTACTTATAGTTGACTTCTAGACCGAGTGTGTGAGGGGATAGGCCCTTTAGTCGATAAGGTTATAGTGTCAAGTAAACGGTTCGACTCTCTTGGGAAGCTTAAGTGCTTTATCAGATAGGTAAAATGTATATGATGGTATAATCCTTTATGCCATCGTAGGTCTTAGAGAGTCTATACACTCATGGAGTCCATTAAGGGTGGGTTAATTATGGCAGTCACCATTAGGACCATTTGTAAATATACAATCAATATGTTTGCAGTTTATTGCCATACAAATATTATTGATATCTATAATGTCGGTTTAAAGGAGCGATGGCAGGTTGGCGGCGCTTGCCCCCCACAGATGTTTTGGGCGACTATAAGAACCTTATGAAGCGCTTATGATGTTGTGTCTGGGGAGGAGAGGCCGCGTACGTTCTGGTAGAGTATCGTGTTTAAGTAACACTAGACATCACACGACTGGCAAATCAATTACTGTGCAGAAAAGCTTCCGGCTTATGTACTAAGAAGGTAAATGATGTATACGTTAATTTAGCTAAACTAATTAGTTGTCTACAGTAGGTTTATAATATCTACTGGAGTACATCTTATTTAGGGTTAACGAATAGTGTTGCAATACATGGTGCTCTATCTTAGTCATGCGTTTATTAATATTTGGCTATATAATATATACATGTCATACTATAGTATAACATTTAGAGTGGTTTTATAACTTGGCTGATTTTTTCGTGATGTGATTTAACTATAATATCTATACTAGACTTTCAGTAATATAGTCGATTAGCATTAAGTTGGTCGTATACCTTAGCTATGATATTAATATACATAGTCAAGGTAAAGGGTTACGGTACATCGTATGTTATATTCAGTACTATGCGATCAATACATATTATAAATAAAATAGTATGGCAGAAAATAATATAGAATATATTAGCTAATATAAGGAATTATCAGCAAATTATATGAAGTTTTACTATTAATAATATATTATTATATTATTATTTTATAAATATAATAGGAATAACTAAATATATAGAAAGTAGAAAAAGTTATTAATTTTTCCTATTGCTCAATTTATTATAAAAAAATTATAAGCAATACTTTATATAAAAATAGAATAAGCTTCATAATAATTGTATTATGAATCGATTAGATCTAATATGACCTCATACTATCTATAAGAAATAATTTATTAAACTGTATGATTTATTATTTACTAAATTCTATTTTTATTAGTCAAGGTCTTTTTTAAAAATTTATCTAATATTATTTTGAAATATGGGTTTTGGCGGGAAGTTATATTTGTGAATAATTGAAGTAGTCGATATACTGCATATAATAATTAATGCATAATCAATTACGATTATTTGTTTCTTACTTTTATATAATTCTTTACCTATAAGATTTTCACATACAACTCATTTTCCCTTTTGAAAAAATGAAATTTTTAGTGTTCATTAAATAAATTCTTAAAAAGAAATGGCTGATGTACCGAGTTAAAATAAAAATATCCAAAGTAGCCGTCATGCGCCCATTAAAATATCCCATAGCGCCAATTGGCGCATGCGCTCATAAATCCTAATTGAAATCTGCCAACGCATAATATATTTTATGGTTATAATATTACATTCATAAGGGTTAGTGGCCTATCTAGGTTAATATTAGTAGATAAGGTATGGGTAATGAAGTGAACACTTTGGATAAGAACTAACAACATTAATACATATAAAATTTTACTAGTATATTTTATATATATATATTATTGAATGTGATGTATGTTTTATATACCGTATAGGTATATATATATATTATATTGGCGCTTACAAACAAAGGAGAGTAAAGACAAAAGGATAGGTAAGATAAGCGTAAGAGAAGATTATTTTGAGATTACAGTACCCTATTAATGTATAAAGACATATATAAAAATATATATATATTATTATATTCATACTTCAGTATTACCCAACGTACTGTCCATAAAAGATGAAACCAAAAGCTGCTTATAGGAAAACTTGATTAGTAAATTCGGAGCAGAAATCATTAATTTTATCGTTTCTTCACACTCAGAAACCAAGGCATATTGGGTCTCAAATCATAATTTCTTAATTAGTTATCATTATATAATAACTAACATATATACTCCTTAAGCATTATGCATTACTAATGACTTAGGCATTTAATTTCGTTCCTCACTTATTCAACATTTAATCATAATACAATTAGAGGTTGCTTGAATTTTATATAATAAATCTGTATTCTGATTCTTGTTCTAGTTTTTAGTACTTATAATACTAAAACCATCTCATACTAATTAGTATTTATAATCACTTATAGTGGATTCTATCTACTCCTAGTTCAATCTACGGATTCTTTACTAAGTAATCTATTATACTTATACTTATTATTTATATATGTTCAAATGTCACTAATTTTCATTTACTATTGTACGCACTCATCATAATTGTTTTTAGGTCAGGTTGAGAACAGTAATAAAAAAAAAAACTATATTTCGGTTAATAAAAATGCGAAGAGTTTGGATGACTAATGAAGGAGAAACAAGTGAGTCTACGGATGACGCCGGTTAAAGTGCATTTTGAGAAAGGAGTATATTAATAATAAAGAGTGTAAAGCTGACTAGTTATGCAGGTAGAAACGGTAGTCGAGAAATAGCGTTATTAAAAATGACACATTTTATGGAAATTAAGGGAGGGTGAAGAAGTGTCTTGACTCAACTACTACTTTCTGTTAATAGATTTTAAAACTTTTGGAATAACATTTTAATATATATACGCGTAAATACAGTATTAGGATGAACGAGACGCTTCTCAGATCAATCGGATAATATTAACTTGCGCCTCATCAAGATTATAGTTTGAAAACATGAAATTCAGACACGAACACAATAAAACAAAAATTCGATAAAAGTATATATTATAAAAAACCGAGTACATAAGAGTCAGGAAAAATAAAAATCGAGAAGCACGAATCAACTGTGATGCTATAGAGTGATATATATGACATGGGTATCTAAGTTGAGAATTTTGAACTGGTATCAGATGAATGTCAGCCAGAAAAAATTGTTCTTATCTGCTCAAATTATTTATAGTATAATGCAATGCAAGGATATATATACCAGAAGAAGAGGAATTTATTGGGGTGCCAAAAAAATGGCTAAAGATGGATACCTTAATGATAGGATAAAATATATTGAATTGAGCATATTTTTAAACAAACTCCGTTGAGAAAATGCGCCAGTCAGCGGCCTTAACTAATCGGACCAAGTAGGATAGTAAAAGAAGGATAAGTGAGATTATTGAGAAATTAAAAAAATGAAGTAGACGGATTAATTAATAAAGAGGGCGGCAAAATAAATATAGGAAGCAGAGAAATCGAAAATGTTCTATGCAATTATTGCTATGGCCCTACACTAAGCATTTTCAAAAGGATAGTAAACTAATTACACAGGGAATCTTATTGCGAGTGTATAATGGAACGGTCGATCTGAGTAATGTCGTGTATGCAGGGTAATACTAAGAAGTTTGGAGGAGGGAAGTAGGAGCTGGCCTGATGAGCCGGGATGAGAAGGTGTGTGGTAATTAAGAGGCCGAATAGAATGATGATTCAAGATATTCACTGAGTTAGACCAGTTATACTCTACTAGTACGCGTTGTAACCGTAGCAGAAGAAGACATGATTTGTTGACAAAGTCAGTTCATTGAGTAGAACGCGAGTATGTATGGTAAAGAAGTACTACATAGATATGATGACTATTCTAAGAGCATCAAAACATCGGCCGGACCTTTCAGCGAACATTTTTTTAACTCTACGGCTTAAGTAGATAAGATAATGACATAGATATAACGAATTCTTTAAATCGAGAGACTAAATGGATAACAATAGTGGAAATGCGCGACACGATTAAAATAATGATAATAAAGAAATTTAATTAGAATAGCATCAATTGGTAATAGTGGTGGGTGAAGGTTGGTGTTCTTTGATGTATATGATGGGAAGGTTGTTGTCCTCTTCCCCCCTTATATATTGGAGTTATAGCATGTGATCCCGAAAATATATATATATTAATATGGTCCTCGGCAACTCTGGCATCGCCAATGGAATAGAGAAAACCATAAAAAAAGACAATAAAGTATACCGAAGAATAAAAAATAAGAGTTATTATCATGTGATTGATTTGTTGAGTGGATCGTAAACCACCTGAATCCTTTAGCCTCTCATTCACAAGTAAAACATTGGAGTGGAGTATGGATAAGAATGCATGGGGAGAATCTTAGATCATCATTAGGATTTGGTGTAGAGTGTTTAGAAGTGAGAATAAGGGTAATGTGCTAAGATGGAGGCCCTGCTTATTACTCAAGGTTTGAAGGCTCCGGAACAGCTGTTCACGATTCCAAGGTTGCACGTGTAAAGCTAAACTTTAAACTCTAATCAAAGGGTGTAATGTGTAGAATTGATGTAATAATTTTTTTTTAAAGGAAAGAGGAAAATAATAATAATAATTGGGCTATATTAAAAGACTATTATTTTTTAGTATATTGCTTTTTTTTTTAATAGTTACACCGAAAGTGCTAGCAGAGATAAAGAAGATAATGATTCTGTATTAGATTTTAGTTGATTACAAAAACGTAAGAATATCCATGTTCTTACAATATTTAGGAAAATTTAGATGTACACTAACTTATATTCTACCTTTAATGTTTTGGATTTTCATATTGTTTTAATGTTAAATATAGAAAAAATTAAAAAAAATTTAATGCATAGGCCAGAATTGGTGTCGAATAGACGTAAGATATAATACCCCTCATATTTATAAATCATATTGTGAAGTTTTGGGTTTTCGAATAAAATCATATAGATTGTCACGTTTATGTTGATTGTGGAGAATATATTCGATGACTTATCCATATTAATTGTTTATCCTGAAAATACGATAATCTGCTGTTTTTAACGTAGTATTTCGGTCTTATTTTTTTTTTTGTTTCTTGCATTAGTTAAAAGGTTAGCTGAATTTAAAAAGTAGATGCTATTCTCGTATGTTCATTTATTTTCAAACTTTACTCATTATAGGTCAGCCTTATACATATGAACTGCAACATAACTATAATAAGTTGGTATATTTTTTTTTAGATATCTGCGAAATTTTTGGCTCTCACTCGTATATTAAATAAGGGCCGTATGCAAAAGTTAATATGTTGAGAGACATAGTTGAGAAGATTTATGTTAAAATCTGGAATAAATTTTGACATAAACAATGATAGATAATTTGCTGACGCCAAATAATGACCAGAACATTGCTATAATTGGCCAAACCTAACGTACTAAGTCAAGAAAGGCTTCCCTAGATACGTAAAGATGGAAAGTACCTATGATAAGAGAGAAGGAAATAATAAATACCAAGAACTGCGATATACATCCATCAGAGAGGTTGCTGGGAGATGGAATAAGGCAGTAAGTGTGCAGTGGTGAGTTGGGTCTTCTTGGTAAACAGTCTAGAAATCATTCAACTGGTAAACTCCTGGAAAATATTTGTAAGATTGGTACAAGAAGAAGTGAGCTATGGAGGCATTTAAGGTAACCTTAGTGTTATTATAAGGTTGTTTGGGGAGTGATATGCTGTAGCTATGTCTTTGATCGCAAAGAGGAGTTGAAGACAAAGGGAAAATTATGGGGTGGAATAACACCACTCAAGATAAGGAAAAGAACTAATTTATTTGTATGGATTAGAAGCACTAGTATCTGTAAGTAATACAGGGCGTTCATAAAAAAATTCGCTATTATGAAATTTGAGATCAAAGCTTAGATATATGAAGAGGATGATGAATTGGGTAAATGAGAAATCGACATTAAATAATAAGAAAAATATAAAAACAAATAAATAAAGTTGGTATATGTAGACGATGATCATTAGATATGGGAAGAACACAGAACCGCCCACATTTTAATAAATGAGAAGTGCTAATAATTCAAGAGAATGTAAGCAGTTGGAGTAGTGAGAAAAACATCTATGAGGCCATGGAATTTCTAGCCCCTTCTTAGCTTGGATAGATAGATAGAACTATTATTGAAATCACAGAATGCTGGGCTAGAGCCTAAAAACAAACTGGTTCAAGAAACATAGAGGGATTCGATAAACTTGATGAAGTGCAGGTGTGTGAAGAGTTCGCTTGGTAGTGAAGATCATATATCTTGTTCCTATAAAGAAAGTATGAGTGATCTGAAAGTGATTGAGGCTTTTACGTTATGGGGCCATATATCGAAGGCACATCCATGATGCACTTTATTCAAATACTCTACTTTGCAAATAATATAATATTGATACCCCTAACAATCACTGGAATTAAACCCCCCCCCCCTGCTATAGTTGATAATAATCGAGTCCTATATTATTTCGGTATACCCATGACATATTTGTACCAAACAATAGGCCGGACATTGTACTAATCAACAAACCAGCAAGAAAATATCAATTAATAGAAGTTGCAATTGGAGTCCCATACGATGAAAAAAAAGATGGTTCTCTATGAAAGGGGGATGGAAATAAAATATCAAAGACTACTTTACACCATCTGGAGGATGTAGGAGATGGGTGAGGTTGAGGTATAGTAACAGTAGTGGTGAGGGTTCTGGGAACGGTCAAAACTCGCTAGTAACCTTCCCGGAAGAAATCTCTGTAAAGATTGAACAGAAGTGATGACTATGGAGGATATTAAAGGAAGCCTTAGCATAATAAGGCTGAGTCTGTGGTACTGTGCCTTGAATCAAGGTTTGAGAAATGCTTAAACATTAAACATTGTCGCTGTGAGGGAAGGTTCTCTGACATCAGGAATAATAAGGTAAGGAAAGAATATATAGATATGGGATAATCTTTTAGAAGAGTATTATTGGACCTATAAGGGCAGGGAAATGATGAGTTAATGCGAATGGGGTCACAGTTGGGGGCAATCAATGAAAGATATATGGTTCTATCAGATTGGGGAGGTTTGGCGACACGGCAAAATTTAGCAGATGGGACATAGGTCCGTGACTGTGAGTGATATTGGTGTGCCAATACGAGGCGTAACATAATATATATATTTTAATCCCTTTACTTTACTTTACAAACTGAATATATACTTTCCGATTCTGTTTATGATGTACTAGTTACTATACAAATTAGTCAATGTTTTCTTGGTTTATTTAAAATCTTTTATATTTTTTCTATATGTTGTGTTCGTCGCCTGATTCATACTTGATTACGTCCAAATATGCGCGCTTGACTATAAGTATCTGTCAAGTCACTTTTCTGTCGTGCAGAGCTAGGCTATTACATTCAGTCTATATTTGATGAGAGGTCGAACCTAGTAACACTCTCCGTAAATCAGAAAGAGGTGGCCTATATTTTTGGCCTCTCTTTCTCTCTCTCTCGGCGATTTCGTTTATATAGTTAATCTCCAATATCGTGTGAGAGCCTACCAAATATAAGCATAGATTTGTTTCCTTAGAGAGTAAATGTACAGCAGATAAAATAAATTGTTGTATATATATATACAAGTGGGAACATTTGTGTTTTTAGAAGGGGGGGGTGGAGCTTAAGCTCTTGAGGGCGCTTCCAGAACTGAGAGAAATTGTAAGAATTGAGATATAAATTTTTTTTAAATAGAAATTCTGAAGTAAGCAATTCTTGCTTGCTGAATATTGCTGGTCCTTTATCAGGGACACACCAACAGATGCTACAAGAGAAACGACCAAAGCAATGATTGACTTCATAAATGTATATTGAAAACCACATTAAATTAAATGATATCGCAAATATATAAAACATAAATGTGGTATCAAAAACAAAAAAAAAATGGTAAGTGATGGAGTTTTTTGGTTTTCAAAAATGTAACAAGCACTTTTGTTTATACAGAATCATATTTTAATGAAAAAGACAACAAGCAAAAAAAATTTAAAATATAGTTGTAGCATGTTATAAGTTTTGTGTAGCGCATCATGAAGAGAGTTTTAAAGCAGGAATATAGGTTGAGAAGATTTGGTCACGGTGTGTAAAAGGAGGGGTTTGAATAAACGTAGATAACAGCAAGGTTAATGGTTGTGAGCTAGGACAGTCATCAGTGTGAAGTTTTGTTAGATGGTGGTAGCTGGAACAAGTGTTCCGGTTTAAATGTTTAAGGATAATATGCTGGATGAATGGAACGGATGGTGCACGAGGTAGTAGTAAATTGTGAGTGGCAGAAAGTGGCTACGTTCAATTAAATCGTTGGTGTTGGTGAGGGTAAAGTGACTAAGTCTTTTGTGCGCTAGAGTCTTGTGTTATTGAATAGTTGTTACCTGTGTTATTGTATAGTATGAGACTAATGGTCTGGAATTTGAAGTATAGATCAAAAGTTCAACGTGTTGCAATCAGATGGACAATCTTGAGGGGGTTTTCGGTATGAGGAAACCGGGTAAAATTAGGAAAGCAAAACGTATTAGAGAAGTTAGTGTTGTGTGAAAGAAAGGGGTAAATGAGAGAAGTAAATGAAGCATTTTGAGATGGTTGGTCATGTGGAAAGGATGAATGATAGTCGGTTGGTTCCGCGGATGTATAGTTTTTTGAGTGTGTTGCTATACCACGGCTAGGTAGATCTAAGAAAATGTTATAATCAGTAAAAGGAATGTCTGGAGAGAGAATGTGAGTTGGCAGAGGCGAGAAAGGTGCAAATAGGAGTGAATGGCGGGGTTTTGTGAGGGGGTATGGTTGTGGCCCACTGGACAGGGGATGCACTACACTTGGCGATTATGCGCATAGCAAAGGTCGGGAACGCGGTACGCGTGAAACTCGAGGTGGTTTTTAACATGGACGAGTTTCTCACTAATAGGTTAGAGGGGGCTGGTAAGGCTGGGTTTTCTTTTTCGACTTGTGTCATATTATTCTACTACATTTCTATTTTCCATGCATGTCACGCACCTAACCCATATCTAGGGAAATAATGACTGATATATATATATATATATATTAATATATTATATAATATATATATATATATATATAAATTATATAATTTATATATTATATATATTATATATCATATATATATATATATAATATATACTATATAATTATATTATATATATTAATATATATATATATATTAAATTTTATATATATATATTTTATATTATATATATATATATATATATATTATATATATATATATCTTTATATATATATATATATATATATATATATATTATATAATATATATAATATATATATATTTATATATATATATATATATATATATATATATTAATATATATTATATATATATTATATTATAATTATTATATATACTTTATATATTATAGCAATATATATATATATAGTATATTATATATATATATTAGCTATATATATATATTATATCATTATATATATATATATATATATACTATATTATATATATTTATATATTATATAATTATATATATATATATTAATAGAGAGATAGATTTTATATAAATATACTTTTATATATTATAAAAAAATTATATATATATATATATATATATATATATATATATTATATAATTAAATATATATTATATATATTTATATATATTATATATATATATATAATATATATATATTATTATATATATATATTATATCATATATATATTATATAAATATATATATATATATATATATATATTATATATATATATTATATATTATATAGTATATATATATATAATATTTCATAATATATATATAAATACCTATAATATAATCTATAATATTAAAAATTTATATTTAGTTTATTTGGTAGTTAGGGTGGTAAGGTTAGGGAGAGGGGGGGGTAGTAGGGGTAGTAGGTAGGTGATGAGGGGGGGTAAGGGGATAATATGGACCTAATTACTATATATATCAATGGGTCTGTCATACATCTTCTCAACGCAAATTTCCCATATTCGGGCCAAATCGATAGATGAACTGATATAGGAATATTCACAATTTTCAATAAAATACACATGTGGCGCACAGACCTAGTGGGTCGACTGACTTCTTCCATATTGAAAAATTGTGACTTATTATTTTCGTCATCGCTGGAAGTATTTGGGTATGTGGGTCGAAATCCTCAAGGTTATAATATTATTTCAGTCTTCTGGCTTTTATTGTAAAGGAATATTAACGAGGTTTATACGACTTTACATTCTCATTCAACAAATTCCATAAAATTATAAAAAGTACCTACTATTTAATTATTAATTGAATATTAACATTTATGTAATTATTTTAAGCTAACCTTCTTAAAAACTTATACCATAATAAAAAAATAACTTTTTTGCTGTATTATCGATCTACTGCATGAAATGAGAAGTTCCAAGGAATAATAATCTTATTCGATTAGCATAAAATATACCTAATTAAGTACCAATGATAAAGTGAGTAATTTCGGGTAAGAAAAAGATATTTGATGAAAATGACGCGCAATATAGGTATTATTTGCATTATTAAAAATATATTTTTAAGATGGTATTACTAATAAGTAGCCATAGTGAGAAATATATACAACTAAAATCCAAAACAAATATTTTATTCCTCTGTTTTAGAAATAATATTTCAAAATATAGTCCAAGGCTGTATGACCTAACTCCCACCACCACCTAATACTAAATAACACAAAACTAAAAATTTATATCATTTATAAATTAATGGTCAATTAGCAAAAACTTCACAAGTTAATATCAGTTCCCCCTACTTTAACTCTTCACTTATACTGATAATAATATTCTAACAAGTATCACGAATAAACTTTTGCAACGAATATATTTAAATATTCAACAATAAAATATGTATTAATATAAATTTATTATATCATGTTTTATTTAATAATTTTAGGAAATGGATTACTAAATTAAATGTTCATTTTTAACCTAATCTTATAAATAAATAGTCAAATGTTTTATGCTTTCTGTAGGTGAACTCTTATTACTTTTTATTATTAATAACTTTTCTCAGACCCTGTAAAACAAAAGTATATAAATGAGTTATTTATCCTCAAATGGAGATGAACTTTGAGTCGCTTACTTTTAATTTAATTTTAATCAGCTAAATTACATATTCTCAAGTAAGTTAACAGCTTATAATATGGTTGTTTCACCAGTGTGGAGTCTCGAAGGTTTGAAGCTCACTCACATTACTAAATGACTTTTCTGATTAATTATCATTTTATCACAGTATGGACACTTTAAATGGTTATTTTTCACCTCTTCTGTTTTCTTAAGGTTTTCATTCAGTTCATTTACTAAATTATCTTATTACCTACACACTATATATTATTATATATATTAGTTTTTCCACCCATCGTGTAGAGTTCGTAGATGTGGGATGAGATTTTCATAAATGAATTTTTATGATTAAACTTTATTAATAACAGTATGAAACACTTAATGGCTTTTCATCGTTGTTGAGGTTCGAATTGTGGGCAATTTATATCAAAATTATGTTACTAAAATATAATAATAACATTATTCTCACAGTAGGAACACTTATATTAATAGGTTTTATATCACCCTGTGTTGATACTTCGAAATTGTGGGTTTCTAAAATAATTTTTACACATAATTATCTCTACAATGTAATTTAGTTAATCACTAAATGATTTATTCATCACTGTGTATGGGTTCGATATTGATAATACTTACTATAATTTATATTCTTATCACTTTAATATTTTATTTAAATATCACAGTATCGAATTTGTATTTGCAAAGACGACATATATTTTGGTATATTGATATGAAGTTAGATAATTTTTAAAATATTTTATAGTATAATTAAGAACTTTCTGATACCGTACTTGTAAAAAAAAAAATTGATGATGCTTATATTTTTAGCCATAGTTTCAGTTCTGAATATGTCTGTGATTTTACTAAAATTCTTTGCGATTAAATTTTCTCACTATGTTGATTTGGACTATTAAATTAGATATTTACTAGTGGATAGTATTTAACTGTGAAATATGAACTAAAAAATGAGATTAATTTGTAAATTTGCCTACTTATTTTTACATTTAGTAAATATTAGTTTAATATTGTTTACTGTTATATAATACTTTTTGCAGTATCATAATCTGTAATTTCTTTTCCACATTTTAAGATTTATTTGCAATCATTACTTTGTCCTTTTTTAATATATTTTTGAATTATGACAAGCTGAAGCTTAAGGCACCACTAATACTCATTTTGAGTGATGTTTTGCGTATTAAGATTATTTCTAACTCAGAAAGTAGCTCTGCTCATATAAGTTTTCCTGTATGGTAAGTACCGCTTTATGCTATCAATTATTATAACTGAAATAAATAAAACAACAATTTAATTAAACGTCATTTTTAGAGTTAATTTACGTTGTGGGAGATTATAAGGTTTATTTTAGATTTATTAAAACGGGGACGTTATATTTAGGTGTAAGGTATATCGGTACCTTAACTATTTTTGTAGATTGATATAGTAATAAATAATTATATTAATAACATGAAATTAACTTTATTAACGTAACTTATTATTAACTAAGAGACGTAGACATACATTAGCTCTTTAATGAGTATTTACATTATTCAAGATTTTCGATATCTTTACATGAATATATTTTTATATTCTATAAAAATAAAATACTTTTTATTAACTTCTCCGATCAGAAAGTAATTTTCTGCGATTGATATAAGTTACTGGGGACGACACATTTTATTTCAGATAATTTTTTGCTACAGAAAGGATTGCACATGGGAAAATATTATCATCACATTTATATTCCTATACTCATAATAGGCTAAGAAGCAAGTTTATTCATGGCAAAGATGATTGTGTCCACAAGTTAATGTTAGAAGATCATATAATATATTTAATTCTGAACTTTTGTTTTGGAGTGAGAGAATAAATAATATAATCATATTTATTTTTTATTAATTAGTTACGTTTCAATTATAGGGAGAAAAATAATAAAGTCTAGATTTTATGCAATAAAAACTACAACTATCATATTTTCTTATGCCATAACTAATTGTCTGCCCATGTTATTTTGTCCATTAATTTCTCAACGCAAAACTCATGTGGGTAAGGTGGCGTGCTGATGCTATGGCGCTCAACCTATGGAATGATGGGAGAGAAGTCCTCAATTACGATAAGAAGAAATATAGAATCTCTCACTATGTAGTTCCCGAAAAATTCAGCTAAGAAATTTCGACATAGATAGAAAAAACCATGCGCTGATTCATGTATTTGGGATAGAAGCACAGTTAAAACCAAAAAAAAAATACCTTTCTCCACATCCTGATGACACTCTAATTAGTTGAGATATCCTCGTTTAAGTACAGGTGGTGTATGAACGAGGAGGTCGCCCCTCGAGTTCTACAGGAGAGATGCCTGACACCTGCGTCGACTAAGGATTTGCTCGCTATCGCCCAAGAACCAGCGCCACCAACGGTGTCTCGCTAACTTTACGAGGTTTTAAAATTCTCTGGCCCCCGAGGTACGCATCCAAAACTCCCAACTGTAACCCCTGCGGCAGGAACATTGTGAACCAGCGTCTTTGCGCGCCGGATGAGCGTCGGCGACGTCAACCTTCTGCCGAACGCACGATCCCCATGTCGAAACTTGACTGAGCAAGCCTCTAAACAAATATTGAAGAGCAAAGGACGATAGCAAACTGTCCGTGTATAAAAAGGCCTAAGAGAGGGACGTTTATATATTTTTTTACTTAAAATAAAGTCAACGCAGTGAATGAATGGCCGACAGGCATTTAGAGTAGAGGATTTCATTGATACCTCTGTTTGCTTAGTACATGTTTTGTCTTAAATCGCATAATTTAGGAAATTATAAGGCTATAACATTTTGTTAACAGATTATGAAATGGTAATAGTTATTAAAACAATGAAGTAATCAAGAAATGAATCGCTGCATAAATCTGAAACAACAACAAAAAAAAAAATTATGATACTCCGAGAACAGGTTATGCCTAAGTAACACGAACGTGACTCCGAGATGCTTTTGATAATTAGAAAATATTGTGTTTGAACAGGATTGTTTCAAACATTTTAACCTATGGCGTCAGTCCCCCCCCATATCATCATCGTGAAAATCATTAAACCATAATTACTAATAGTTTCTTCAAACGCAATAAGTAATTTTAATTTATCTAAATAAGTAACCAGCGGCCATTTAAAGGTTGTTAATAAATAATAAAATAATAATATTCAGATTAATGAATTTTATATTATATATATATAACTCAATATTTATAATATTATGATAATCAATCTAATTATTAATTTTAATATTATATCCTTTTATATTATGTCAAAGCACCATTCAATCTTGCACACTTGGCTGCAAGCCGGATCTACCTGGATTCGATAAAATATCTAACGCCCATGGAAGGGTACCTACGTCAACAATGAATTCGTCAAGGTATAACTTTTTTATATCCTATACTGCAAGTTTAAATCCCTTAAAAAGGAAAAAATAAGGTCCGATCGGAACACGGACGAATCTGTTAGAATGCTCTCACTTAAGGTTCAGCCTCAGGGAATAGGATAGAAACAAATTTTGGTGAAGAATACTGTTCTTCTAGTGGCCCGTTAAGATGAAAAAACGGTCACCATGAGAGAATGAGAATTTAGTCAGGATACTTGTAGGGAAAATTGCAGGTCGGGGCCTGTGCCTCTTCTCGGACTGTAGAGTCTAGTTGTGTCCATTTGATGAGTTTTTGGACAATCGTCTCTAAGATTTTTCCCTCGCGTATGCAAAAAAAAGTTTTTAGTCTTATCATATACTTACATAATTAATACCACAAAACGATTTTACATCTCGCTATTTTTGGTGCATTTTTATAATTCAAAACAAATAAAACCTATTCCTATACATGTAGAGCAGTTATCTTAGCTTCAACTTTAATAGCTTAAATATGACAACCATTTTTTAACCTCATATAGCATAATAATCTTATTATACATATAATAATGTTATTTAAAATATTTAAATACTTAATACATGCGGATGATTTGGTTTTTGTGTGGCCGAATCTTGAAGAGAGTTTTCGAGAGGACATGGTAGAGATGATATGCGACGTGTGTAAAAGATGAGGCTTGAAAGTAACGTGGATTTTAGAGTAAGCCGTTTCGTTATTGAGTGAAGGAAGTCTCAGTGTGAACAGTTTATGTTAGACTGGTCGAGCAGACTTGAGTTTAAATTTTAGCGCTATATGTAGAGACATGAGAAGGGGGATGAATGGCAGTGTGGTAGTAGGAAAGGTTGCGAATGGCAGGAAGGTGGCGGATTTGGTTGCAATTAAATTCGATTGGTGAATGATAAAGAGGACTATCGTCCTTGAGGATGTAGCCGTTAGGGTCAGATTCAGCATGAGGGCTATCCGTTTGTTACCTGTGTTATTTTTGCATCTTAGTAGTTGACGCACTATGGTCTGGAATATCACCAGATGGTACCCTGATACTATAAGTTCAACTGTGTTCAGATGGGAAATTTTAGGGGCGTGTTACGGTGTGAAAAATATTAATAACTGAGGAATGAACGTATTCAAGACGAAGATGTTTATTGTGGTGTGTATACGAAAGGATAAACTGAGCAGCCTATCAATGCATGAAGATACG
>JABUQX010023877.1:0-37500 GCA_015478945.1 Trachelipus rathkii | reverse complement strand
GCCATCGGTGCGGTATACCCGTGGGGTATTCTTTAGTTAAAAAAAAAAGCAAAATTCCGTATAAAGCAAAATTTAATAGAAAGTCTATTTATTTTAACGAGAACCAATAAAAGGTCTCTAAATAGGCCTTTTAATCATATTACTATAATTATTTATCTATTTATTTTATGTTTTTATTTTTTTTACATTTTCTATTATACATTCTTACCAGGATGTTTCAAAAATGTATTCCTTTTCGACTGTAGCTATTGTAGTTTTTGAGGATTATAATTTTTTTAAATTTTTTTTTTTTTTTTTTTTATTTTTTACATTTTCCGTACTAGGAATTGGACCAGCATCCACCAATGTATTCACGTTTTACATGTAGGCAATATAATATTTTTAAGATTACATATGGACGGATAATACTAAAACGCTGACCATATATATATAATATATATATATATATATATATATATATATATATATATATATATATATATATATATATATATATATATATATATATATATATATAGAAAATAAACATTTATATATAATATATATATAAATATATATATATATATATATATATATATATATATATATATATATATATATATATATATTATATTATATACATAACAAAATATATTTTTTATAAAAAATATATATTTATATATAATATATATATATATAATATATAGATATATATATCATAATATATAATACATATATATATATATATATAATATATATATTATATATATATATATATATATATATATATATTATATATAATATATATTATATATCATTATATATATATATAATAATTATATATATATATATATATATTATATATATATAAATTATTATATATATATATATATACCATTTTTTAAGTTTTTTATAAAAAATATTTTCTTTAGTAAAAAAGGAGAATGCTAAGGAGAAATTTTACAGGTTTTGCAAGCTTGGGAAAAAAGTGGAATGTCTCAGTCTATCTTCAAAGGAGGCATATATTGTACAATAAATTGCTAGTTCCCTTTTTTTTTTAACTAACGAAATACCCGAACCTAGACCGCAGAGATGACAGGAGTCGGGGTCTCTCGACCTCCCGGTGGACGACGGGGGGGACTTCATTCCCATTCTGTCCCCCGTCGGCTCCAGCCCCCTAAAAAATAATTTATCCATGAAAGTCGTAAATTGTTTAATAAATATAACTAAATATCAGTCAGTTCACTTAAGCCAGCTTATCGAAATTTGAGGACATGTGAAAATGCAATAAATAATATATATATATATATATATTTATATATAGTAATATATATATATATATATAAGAATATATAGTATATATATAATATATATATATATATATATATATATATATATATATAATATATATATATATTATATATATTAGTGATGGACATAAAAATTAAACTTACTATTATATATAGTACATTCTTTCCACCCAAAAATACCACTTTTGAGGACTTAAAAGTTAATTGGGGCTCATGTCGATTAATTCGCTTCCAGTTACGCTCAATCAATTTTCTTTTAAAATCTAACGTTATTCGAATAAAGTGCTTTAAAAGATCTCTTTGTGCCACATGTGTGTTTTTTTTTCAAACATGCAGAGTGAAATAAATAATAAAATAGAAATAAAATTAATTACATATATACAACCTTATTATTATATATATTTCTGATATTTTATCAGTTAATATTTCTAAATATATATAATAATATAATATATATATATATATATATATATATAGTATCTATTTTATAAGGATTACATTTAATATTTAATATATTTGTATATATACATGTAAAATAATTAAAAAAAACTTTTCTATATATTATATATCTATATATATATTATTATTATTATATATAGCTTTGTTTTATGAGACAGCCATTTAACTATGTAGAGGTAATCAGTCTAGTCCAGGTGTCGCCAAACTTTTTATCCCGTCGACCCCGTCATAGGAGATTTGCCTTTTTATCGACCCCTAGGTCGCAATAAGCAATGTTTGTTAAGCAATAAGGAGACCTATATAATAACCCAATGAAAGAATTTATTTTTCCATATCTTATAAAAGCTACTTAATAACATTGACAGAAAAAGTAATTATTTTCCACTGTTTATATAATCTTAAAAAATGATAGCAAAATTATGATATATTGTAATTTGCCTAGTTCTCAAACCGTACGTATCATAATACGTGAGATACACAAACATCTTTAAAAATATAACGTAAATCATATTGGATGAAAAAAAAACTCTGATTGTCATCTTGCGACTACTACTGAATACCTTTAAAATATGTTAACATACCTTTTTATTAAAATAGTTGATATTAATGGGATGGATGTGTCTGGAAGAGAAGCAGAAAGATCTATTGATAATTTGGGTGAAAAATTGGTAATATATATATATAATATATAATATATATAATATATATAAAATTATATATATTATATATAAATTATATATATATATATATATATATATATATATATATATATATATATATATATATATATATATTATATATATCACTATATATATATATATATTTCGAATACTGTTGGAGTATTCTATTTTTTCATAGACAGTTTAATTGATCCTCTTTGGTATTGATCGACCCCTTTTCGACCCTCGTGTATGAATCGACCCCTTTGAGAACTCTTATCGAAACTCCAGGGGGTTACGGTATCGACACTTTCGCGAACCTGTGTTAGAAGTTTTAGATTAGTACATAGATTTAAACCTATATATATATAATAATATTATAATATATATAATAATATATATTATATATATTATATATATAAGGTATATATATATAGTGATAATATTGATAGTAGTTGTAGTGATAATACTGTGTATATTTAGTTAATAATATATTATTTGTCATTATATATATATATTATTGCCCTATTGTTCACAAAACCATTATAGAAATATTTTATTGATATTTCATATTAATTTCATATTATCATTTTGAATTGCATTTAATATAAATATTAAACAATAAAGTTATGTATCATAATACTAATCATTCACAACATATATATATAGAGACCACTGCGTCTTTGAGTATATTCCGTCGAATATTGTTATCTTATAAACTATTATTACAGTGTGTATATTCTTATATCTGTTGATGCATAGGGAGATCTCTCAAATTTCTAGTGAGCGAGATAAATAATAGTGTAAAATAAAAAAAGATAAAAAAAAAAATTAGATATATTATTTTGTATCTGATATATATATTCTCAAAAACTGACTAATACTTACCAGCGTGAAAAAGGAATACATTTTCTGAAATCCTCGTAACTAATATTTCTTTAGGAAAAATAATATATAAGTTCTCAGCAACACTTTATACGGCGGCTCGAGCCGACGGTGGATACACATAGGGGGGGAACGTTTTTACCTAACCTACGTAGGGATTATTGATGGCGTATCTCTCTCACCACGCGACACCAAATACCAAAGAGCGGCGGGGTTAGAACCCTCGCGCGGTGCGGGTGTGGTTGATATATGTACCTATATCACCCGTATAGTTCCTCCGGAAAGGCCGAGTAGACCCCCGACTCCTGCCATCGAGGCTCGGTTAATAACCCATTTGAGGGTATTCTTATAGTTGAATAAAACATAAGACAAAAATTTAATAGAAAAGTCTATATTTATATATTTATACAGAGAAACTATAGTATTTTAACGTGAACCAATAAAAGGTCCTATAGTGAGGCGGCTTTTATAATATATATTACTATATAATTATTTAACACTTAAATTATAATTTTATTTTTTATATGTTTTTTTTACCTCAATTTTATCCTATGATGGAAATTATTTTACCAGATAATTCCAAAAATGTTAATATTACGTTTCACCTATAGTGGGTAGTTTTGAGAATTATAATTTTAAAATATTTTTTTTTTTTATTTGTTTTATATATTTTTTTACATTTTCCGTTAACTAGAATTGTACCTCAGAGCTCTCATCATCTCAATGTAATTCCTAGTTTTACTATATGTAGCATATTAAATAGGTTTTTAATGAATACATATTGACGGATATATACTATAACTCACTCTGATGACCATAATATAAATATATATTTATTATAATATATATTATATATAATATATATAATATTATAATTATATATATATAATTAATAATATATATATATACATATATATTATATATATATATATATATATATTATATATTAATAATATTAATTAATATATTAATATATATATATCTATATATTATATTAATATATATTATATATATATATATATATAATTATATATATATTATAATAAATATATATATATATATATATATATATTATTAATAATATATATATATATATATATATAGTATATATATATAATATATATATATATATATATATATTATATATATATATTATATATATATATAATAATTATATTAATATATATATATATAATATATATATATTAATAATATATTATTATATATGTATATATAGTAATATATATATATATATATATAATATATATTATTATAATATTTTATTGACATATATTGTTTATTATATTAATAATAGTAAGCAGTAACATATTTTCTTCTTTTTTTTATTTAAAGTATATCTATAAATTTTTCCCAGTATTATATACCAGTACCATAATATCATAATACGGTATTCCTAAGTATATACGTTAGTGTCAATATATTTAATAATTTATATATATAAATATATTTTATAGATATTATTATTATATACTATATTATAAGTAGTTTAATCTTTATTAGAAGGTGTTGCACAGAATTTTGACGAGATCTTTAGGTATTAATTATTTATATATAATATTATATATATAAATACTACCAGTCCTTATGTTGTAATTTTTTAGGATTTACAAATAAAAAGTATAATCTACGTGACTATATTATATATATATATACTATATCATATATATATATATATGTTAAGAAAGGTTATGTTTGAGTTTACTTAGTTTACATAGATTTAAAGTCTTAGTGTAGTTCTTGTGTCCTCTCAAAATATTTTTTAGGTGAAGCTGCTTTGTTATAGTAAAGACTTCTCAATCTAATAGACGTTCTCTTTGTGCACTCAATTTTATATGAATTCTCATATCATTCATACAGACAATCTTGTAGTTGTTGAGTATTTGGAGTTGGAGGCGGATAATCGACATTAAGTGTCTCTTTTAACTTGTGAGTACATATTAATATTATCCTCAAACAGATAAAGACTTTGTTTCTTTAGTTATATCGTATATAGAATTCACAACAACACGCGCTCCATTCTGCCACACACAACCTGACAATACGCGTAACTGAGTTTTAAAAATCTCTTATTATATTTATAAACACTATTGAAGTATTAACTGTCTTGAATCTGTACCCTTAAATAAAATAAAAAGACAAATCTTGGCAACATCAGGTTTAGAGACCAAATGAGTATGGTCACCTATATAATATTAAACTCCGCGAATATACTGAGGTAAATAATTCAGTTGTATCTCATTTATAGAGTTTATATAATGACTTAAATTTGTTATCATTTAGGCGGTGGACTATATTAGTGATACTACAACGGATATTGTATTATTATAGTTATTATATGGAGTATAATATAAAGAGAGTGAGTAAGTATATCTCTTGCCAAATCAGTCAGTCTAAATATTTTTATTAGTATATATGTAATACTATATACTATATAATTACTATTTCCACGGGAAGGGGTCACACAAATTTAAAAATATTAAAAATAAATCTGATACTGGTCACTATTAAAAAAAACTTGGGTAACGCTGGCTTATACATTTCTCAATATTTACTTTAAATAAGTGTGTGTGCTGTTGTGCTCACTTGTACGAACTAGTTCCCTCAAATAAATAAATATTAAAAAATGTCACTAAAACCCCGAAATCCAAAACTAAACGACCCTCCATGCACATAACAAGATCCCCCATGCATAATCTGTTAACAATCAGTATTTCGGTGAACCATTAGATTTCAAAACGCAGATGTGTGAGTTGCGTAGGCGATGTGTGTTGTTATTACGATGTGCTGTATAGTAGATAGCAACACTGAGTGAAACTCAGTCTTAACACTAACCATAGGCCTCAACACAACCACCATATTCAACATTAAAATATGTTGATGTGCATTGTGTGAATATTACAAACACAAAATCAGAAAGAAAATCTGCAGATAAACCATTTTTCTGTATATACCAAATCTCCCGGTTAACCTAAATCTGTCTGTGCCTCGGTGTATCAGAAAATCGACCCCCATGTCGGACATGTCAAATACTTTATGTAGTTCGTGAAGTAAAGGGATATTAACCTTCTATGGTCCAATATGAGTTTGTTGTGGAACAACCAAGCTTGTTTCTTCTGGTCAAAGACATCTATTGCAAAAAGAATCACACAGAGAGAAAAGACAGAAGAAAAAAAAGAGTTTTCTCCTTGGTTAGATTGTTGAAGCACTAATTCGTGAAAGTATGTTTACTTCAATATATGATGAAAGAGATACTAAATATGATAACTCAAATGTAACTCACACCACTCAAATACCCCTATGAAATATTGATTAGAGCCCTATATGCTATTGAAATAAAGACTTGTGGTTTAAGTATAATTCTATTTTAATTTAAGTGTCATATAATAAAAATTGAGTATTTAAGAAAAAAATATCACTCGTTTTATAGAGGATAGACTTATATTGATTTATAAGAATTAAAATAAAAATAAACATGGACGAATAAAGAGATAATTTAATCAATTTTCTTCTCGGTTATCTTATCCAATGTGATGAATATTTAAATAACTATTATATATATATACGTGTCTAAATAGAGAGAAATGTGAGTAAGTCATTTGTTTTATATTTATGTAACCTATAGTTGGAACTTTTAAATCTTTAAATTAGTCCTTTATAAAAAGGTAGTATATATATAGAAATACCCAGTTAAGGGTAAACACTATAGACTGTAGGTTGTAAAGAGGGTTATAGGTACATCAGGTCCTCTATGTGAGTGTTATATTTTTGTTTACTTTATGCAGTGTTCTCCCACCTCAATTCCTCTATTATATTCAGAGCAGAGATATTACTTATTGTTAATATATATTATTATATTTTTTATTTCTTATCTTTATTTTTTATTTTAAATAGGGAGTTAATTTGTGACACCTAGTAAATCTAATTGTATATATAATTATGTGAGAGTTATCAATATCCTTTTTTATATTTATTTTTTTATATTAGATGAGCAGTTGCTAATTTCTCTTAGACCCTACAAAAACATTTTGACATCTAATAACCTTCTTTAGTAATTAATATAAATATTCGATACATGTATCGAACACTACCAATTTACATCATGTAGTACACCTCTCAAATTATGTGCTTTAATATTCAACCTATAGTTATAATGGTTCCGATTTTTTTTATCCTTCTCCACCTCACTTGATCTCACAGAGTTGTCGATGCTCCTCAGAACTATATATCTTTTAGATACATAAAATCGATCATATTATTTTTGTTTTTGAACGATTTTGGAGATATTTCTTCTCGTCCTCAAAAACCTGTTGCACTACTCAGAGTGCTTGCTCTCATAGCCTAGGTACAGCAAGCTGTTCTGATATTATGATAATGTTTACAGCTCGGCACCTACAAGAAATCATTATTGCTCTTTCACAGAAACATGTATACGTGTGCAGCAACAAAGTTTCATATATATTTTTCATTAATATGTCAATTAGAAAACAAATATATATCTAGATAGACAACAACTATAATAACTAAAATTATATTATAATATCACTGATTTCCGAAGATAAACATAACGTTGGTATAAAAGAAAGTAATATATATAACGGTCTCAACATTGTTGTTTTTTGTCTCTTGCCTTTCTAAAATTTGGATGTCATAAGTCGAGAATGTTAAAGGGAAAATGTAACAAAATTATTGTGTGAGATTGTATAGAATTAAGAACTCTCCTTAATATAAAGCTCTTTCTCTCCATTCTATAACATCCCTAATAATTAACAGACCTTGACTCCATGTCTAATTATTATATCACTTTTTGCGAAAGTTACGTAGGCGCAGCAATCAAATTTGACAAGTTTCTGAATAGAGTTATAGTTCATTGTTGCCGAGGAAATGAAAAGTCGCCAAATGTCGTACTTGGAAAACCTTTTTTTAAAAGGAAGATTGACTTCCTGTGTGTCAGTTGGGAAAGCAATTTTAAAATTAATTAAATATAAAGCGATTCTTTCTTAAGTATACCTTTTCCTCGTGAATATGAAACAGAATTTAGGATATTGCACACCGGAAATACGACTTGGTGATGAAGTTTATGCATTCATGATATGAGATTGCAGGTCGGCATATTCAAGTCTCTATGTGTGTGTGGTAATATAGAAGATACAAGTAAACTATATATTTAATAACGACTGCGACTATCTTATTTAGAAATTCTCATTTGAAATTAAATTTTTATAAAGAGATGAGTGTTATAAATCTTTAACATTCTTACGTGTCTAATTTTCACTTATTATAATATATAAATCGTGAAAATTACGCTCCTGTCGAGGCAATAGAGTGCTCTCAAAAAATCAAAACGAAAAGAGAGGAACTTTATCCAGGCATGAATCAAATCTTATGGTATATAAAACCACTACCAAGCAAGCCCATCAGCAAGCCGCAGCGTCAACCTGCCAGAGTAACTTTTAAACACAAAAAAATGAGGTTGAGCTGAAAAGAGCAAAGAGGGGAATTAAAAATATAACTAGTTTTAAATAAAGAGCACTATGTTTACGGTAACTATATGAAACCCAATTATAAGGTGAAAGTTTTCCACGCCTCTTGGATTTATCGAAGATCATAAACTGTTTCAACCAAGAAAAAGGAGAAGCACATGATAGATTTACTAGGAATTTGTATAGAAATAAAATTAATAAAAATAAGTGGATAAAATAATTATGATTAAAATAAATTCTTTGATTAATTAGATCTAAAGATATATTTAAAGGTGGAGAGGAGACATGGAGAGAGATAGGATAGAGAGTATAGATTGAGTAGGATGAGAAGATAGATGAAGATAGTATATATAGTAGAAGTAATTAGATATATATATATGATAAGAATAAGTATAGTAGATAGATACTATGAGATAGATATATAATATAGATAGATAATAATTGTAAGATATCAGAGCATATATATTAAGATGAATAGTATACGATGAATAGAGTAATAGAGAGAGAGAGAGAGTAAATGAGACTGCTTAATAACAAATAAGTAAAAGAAAAGAAAACCGCGCAATAATGGAATAAGAGAGATAACGAAGGTAGATGAATGTGAGAGAGAGATGAATACTCACAGAAGAGAACAGAGAGAGATGAAACGAGAGAGACTACTAATCAACTTTATTTTATGATTCATCGAATTCGACCAGACGACAAGAGAGAGATGAAGACGAGAGAGAAGACTGTTTAGACAAAATTGATATAAAGAAGAGAAAAAGGAAAGAAGAAAGGAGGGAAGAATTGATATTAGTACAATATATATAATAATGATAATAATTGAAATGGATTGGCTTTCGAGAGACTATAATTCCATATTACCAGTCTGGGCTCTACTACTATTCTCAACCTTTCTAAATTTCTCTCATATGTAAAGAGATATTGCCTCTCTATAATTTGGGTTAATATGGAGCTATTCGAGCTCAATATACTCGTGTGTGAGTCATCTTGCAATATATAAGATTTTTAATATTGTACTCCAAATGTAGTTGTATACGCCAGCAAAGCACATGAGATCTGAACACAGAGAGATTTCTCAAAGCTATACAACTACTATATATATAGGTGACATAAGATATGATGATGTTAGAATTTATATATGGGTTGTCATCGAACTTTTAACACTAATTATCGATAGATATTGTCCGCAGAATTTTAATATATACTGTAAATACTTAATAGCTTAGCTCAATATATATATAGTATAATTATATATAGATTAAAGTATGATAATAAAATGATTAGTGAGTATATATATATATATATATATGTTATATATTATTATAATATATATATATTATTATAGTATATATTATATATTAAAAGCTTACAAGAGGTAGTTTAGTGTGTTGTGTTAGTTGTGTGTGTGTGTGTGGTGTGTGAGAGAGAGAGAGAGAGAGAGAGAGAGAGAGAGAGAGAGAGAGAGAGAGAGAGAGAGAGAGAGAGAGAGAGAGAGAGAGAGAGAGAGGAGAGAGAGAGAGGAGGTAGGAGAGAAGAGTAGAGAGAGAGAGAGAGAGAAAGGAGAGAGAAGGTGTGGCAATAATAATGCAAGAAGTATGGTGGAAAAATGTGAAGGAAAGTAAATTTATTAGTTGTTCAAGGTTAATATAGGAAAAATGGTTATTTTTAAGTGCATATCGCTCTGTAAATAACAGTGCAGTAGATATAAGGAAGGCGTTTTGGGAGCAATTTAACGATTGTTTTTGTAGTTATAATAGGAACGATAAAGTATGTTTGCGAGACGATTCAAATGCAAGGGTGGATGATGTAGAAGTAAGGGGAATAGTTGGCCCTTTTGCAGAAAGTGGTAAGAATGAAAATAGAGCAAAGTTGCCGGAATTATGTGCTGCTTGAGATATAATTAGAAATACATGGTTTAATAAAATAATTATTCACAAATATACATGGGATATATTAGTGACCGGTAATAGCGTCTGCTTGACTATGTTTGTGTAAAACAAATGGAGAAGCATAGCGTCTGCTTGACTATGTTTGTGTAAAACCTAGGAGAAATTACCTAGAGAAAGTTCCCTCCGTTGAATAGGGCTATGCCCGTGAGGTTGTGAACTTTTCAAATTTTAAAAAAAAAAAAATGAATAAAAAGTAATAGCGTCTGCTTGACTATGTTTGTGTAAAACAAATGGAGAAGATAGATTATTGGATGTGAACGTCTTGATAGGAGCAGCTGGGGTATATCTGATCATTATTAGGTAGAAACAAAGTTTAGGGTAAAATAAAGAAGGGTGGAGGTAAAAACCGGAATTTGGGAGTAGAGTAGAAGTTACAAAAGTAGAATACGAAAGATTTATTAGAAGAAAAATGGAAAAAATAATAAAAGAAAGAGATAAAAGGAAAACAGGAAGGTATAATAATTTTAAGGAAATAATAGTGTTGATTGCAAGTCAAATCTGCAGCGTTAAAAGGATTGGTAGGAAAAGTGAAAGGAAAGGTAGTCAAGAATTGGTGGATGTTATTGAAAGGAAAAAGGAAGTCTTTGCAAAGCATTTGGGTTCTAATAGTCAGAAAACATGGTTTGGATGCAATGCAATTAGAAATGTTAAAAAAGGAAGTAATTGTGTCCTGAAATGGCTAAATAGCTTATTTAATGCTTGTAAGGAAAGGTTCGAGGTACCACAAGATTAGCAAGACTCCTGTTTTGTACCAATTTATAAGAGTAATGGTGACAAAAAGGAGTGTTCTAATTACAGAGGAATAAGTTTATTGAGTGTTGTAGGTAAAGTATATGGATGAATTTTAATGGAAAAGGTTAAAATCATTACAGATAAACCGATTGGCGTGAAACAATGTGGTTTTAGAGATGGTCGAGGAATGTGTAGATCAGGCATTTACCTTGTAAATTCTGGCAGAAAAAATAGAGGGTTTTAAATTCAAACAAAATTAAAAAAAAACATATTTAATTCCATTATCCTTTGTATATATATGGATTGCCTAAAATATATAAAAACATACCTAAATATAATCAGATTTTTTTGATTTACTATGATTTCAAATTAAAATTGAGGCCAATTATAATTTTCCGAGTTTTTTAACTTTTGTTTGTTAAATATTATTGCCATTAATGAAAGAAGTTATGTGTGTAATGAGAGATAATGAGCGCTTTTATATTTTTGAAACGGGAAGCCAATCTCTCATTACACACATACTTCTTTCCTCAAGGAAATCACAAACTTTCGGTCTGAGTATGGGATCCCCACTGTCTCCATTACCATAATATATATGGAACTAACAGAAGTTTATCATATTTTACCCCACCTGTTATTAAACAATAGTTTATGGATTAGATATGTAGATGGCATTTTTGTCTCCCTCCCTCCACAACACCAACCCTAATGATGTCTAAACTATATTAACTCTATTTATCTTCAGTTCAGTATAGATAGAAATGCCTTCAACGAGACTTTAAGTGCATACATTTTTCTTGTAATCAGCTCGCAAGCATTGCAACAAAGATGTTGAATATAATCCGAATGTAAATCATAGTAAAGAACCAAACACAAATAGCTGTTTTAACTCTCCCTCTATGGAAATAAGTTTAAAAGATGGTTACAACGGCTTATGCTGCTGGTTCTTTAGCCTCGAATAGTTAGCGTCATACATAGCTTCTGTAAGTGAAAGAGGCGAACCCAACAGAGAAAGGAAATAATACCCCTTTACCTTTTCCTCAATTACCATTAATCGTTAAAAAAATATTACAAAAAATATTACCCTCAGTCCATCAAATAACATCACCTTAACAAAACATTCTCAAACCCCCAAAACGAAAGAAAAATCTCCCCCAAAGCTGTATCCAATCCCCTGCAATACTTGCATATAAAACATATTATAGGTGAAACCATAGATTTGCAAAGAAGAAAAAAATCAACATACAGATGACCTGCACAAGGACAGCATAAATCCAGCTTATAACAAGTCAATAGCGTATAGCATAGGCCATATCATATCAACTATCTAACAATATAAAAGTCAGAGATATCAATCACACGAACCATCGGAAAATCATGGAAAATACCAAATTAAATCAGTAAAAAACTAAGATATTTTTTTTTAAAGTAAGATAGATTCATACAAAAATGAATATCTGAAAGCATCAAAATATTTCAAACCACACCATGAAAGAAAATAGATGACCAACTGAAAACACACTTGAACTCGATGAAGATCACGAAGAAATCCAGTCCCTTAGCCTGGAGAGGTCTCCGCGTGTCGGGACGAAATTAGCTTTCCTTTTTAAAATTTCATTCATTAAAAAAAAAATGTCCTATTAAAACAATGTTTTTTTAATTGGTACATTTAGTAATAAATTGAAGTGACTCTTTATAAGCAAGTATAAAAAAAAGAATCCCAAGGGGCTTCCTCTCTGAAGTAATATATCCCACTACGACAAGTAAGTTTAATATATAATTATATAATATATATAATTATATATATACTTATATTATTATTAATATATATATATATATTATATATATAATATATATATTATATATAATATATATTATATATATAAATATAGTATATAATAATATAATATAATATATATATATTATATATATATATATATATATATATATACTTATCATATATATATATTATAACTATATATATATATATATATAAATATATATATATTATATATAAAATACTACTATATTACTATATATATAATACATTATATATATATATATATATATATATATAATATACTTATTTATATATATTATATATAATATTATATATATATATATATATATTAATATATTATATATATTATATATATATATTATATATATATTATATTTTATATATATAGAAATATTATATATATATATTAAGTTATATATATTATATATATATATATATAAATATTATACTATATACATTATATATATATATTATATATATGTGTAAATTTTATTATTATAGATGACTCACTTTGCGGATTTAAAGCCGATTTACCTTTTAAAAAGGAATCTGCTCACGTGCTTTAGAAAAATGACTCATTTACCGACAAAAGACGGTTGGAAAAGGTATTGCAGATATTATTTCAGAAAAACGTTATTTTTTATATAATGTAGTTTATTTTTCTCTATTTATCGATATATGTTTTCATTTCATAAATCGTCAGTAAAACAAAAGTTCATGATTTGTTTGAATGCTTAAAAGTAGCCATTCTATTATAAAAGTTATATCTGTTATACGATTTTCTCTGATCGCAGAACTAAATTTTATGGCACTTAAAGTATCTTCTCGGGAAAGGCACATATGTTCGAAGCCTTTATTAGGTTTATTGTATTTAAATCAGATTCATTTTATATTTATTTTTTACTGTTTTATATTATATTATTTATTTGTTAAATTATTTAATATCGTTTAGATTTGCTGTGGTTAGACTTTGGCGAGTCCTCACTGATACTATTCTGGAAGAACTTAGTCATCCTTGTACCCAAAGGATTCCATTAATAAAAGTGAACATCTTTTTGTAAAAGTTAGTTAATACATTTATGTTTTTTTTGTATGTATATCCTAAGTGACAATAATATACTTATAGTTAAATGTGTTATGAAATAACATTTACGAATTACATTAGTTTCTTCCATAAATAACTTTAATATTCTCATTATTGTTATTTATTTCCGGTTGACATTTCTAGAGTACATGACTGTAGCCATTTTGATTTATTTTGTTAAGGATAAAATTAGTTTTAGGAATGCTTTAAGTTTATTATAAATAAATAAGCCACAGGATTTATTAAATTTGATATAATTTCATGTATTTAGTTATTTTATTAATTTTAAATATTCTTAAGTAAAGTGATTGCAATATAATATATTTTTTTATAAGGATTACAATTTTTTAAGATATATATTTAGTCTTAAGGAGATATCTTCACAGATTAAACCACTATTTAGTTACCTTATTGTTTGAGTAAGTCAGTTAATTTTGATAGAAGTTAGATTTATCATTTTTATTATATGGTATAAACTTAGTTTAGTATTAGTACATTATTATTAAGATCTAGGAGCGTTGAAACTTCATTTCAGAATATCATTGGCCCGAAAATCTACTCAACAGGAAGAAAAGGAAGTTGATCTCCCGACCAATTTCGGATGGAGCGTGTAGTCTAACTACTTTAGAAAGGTCTAACTTTTCAGATGGCGTCTAACTTGGTTTGGACCGAGTTGACCAACCCAATCTTTGGTAGGTACGACAGTTTGGTTCCCTCTGAGACGGTTGGTACCAGTCGACTAGGGCTTCTAATTAGCTATTCCTCCCGGCCTATATTGTGGTACGAGTTAAGCCCCCGTCAATCTTGGTTCGTACCGAGATTTGAAACAACGCCAATCTTTGGTTGGGTACCCGAGGTTTGTTCCCGTTTGAGACGGATTGGTTACCGTTCGCCTAGCTTTAATTAGCTATTCCCCCGTCAAACTTGGTTGGTACCGAGGGGAGACAACCCAATCCTTGGTTGGTACCGAAGGTTGGTTCTTGAGACGTTGGTCCGATCGCTTAGGTCTACGACTTACTCCCACCCTGTCCGGTGGTGCCAGAAGGATAGAGTACTGGTTAGGTACCGGTACTGCTCGCCCTTATATACCGGTAGTTGAACTGCCCCAAGTTTGTAGGGTCAAACTTGCCCCTTTATGTTATTGTATTTTTTTTTAATCCCATTTAATGTAAATATTGACCTAATGAACGCTTTACTCCGAAGGTTGTATACGCTACCATTTTGTTATTTAAATATAGATTTATTATTAAAGTTGTCTCTTTTATCCTGCCACCTTTTGTCGTATCTTTAAACGTTTCAAACCTTACATTGTTGGTTAGTGCTGAGATTTAAACTTTACATTGGTTAGCAGCGGTGTTGACATATTTACATTAATAGTTAATCTTAAAGTAAATAGTTAACTTTAATCTGGTGGCAGGCATAGTATTAAATATCAATAGTAATAAATATCGTAGTATTAAATATCAATTGTATTAAATATCAGTATTAATATATATTAATAATAAATGTTAGCAGTAATAAAAGTCAATAGTAATAAATGTTGTTAGTAATAAATGTACATAGTAATTTTTTTCTAAAATTGTGTAAAATCCATACTTGAGATATATTGTTATTAAAGAAAAATGACTCTTAAAGCTTAATTTTACGATGAAGTTTTACAAGAAATTAGTGTTAATAATAATAATAATAATTAGAATAGTAATATCGATTGAAACGTCTAATGATAGTACAAATGTAAAAGTCCTTATTAACAACCCTGATCAAGATGAAACCGTATTAAAGACTAGTGGAAATTATAAGAATGTAGCTTATAGTTCTTTGGTTAAAATTAAACCTGTTTGTGTTCATATAGAAATTGTTTTTCTTGATGAAGTAGTTTTTCAAGGTAGGAAAAGAAAACGAAAGAAAAAGAAATTAGCTCAATAAATAACAGTAGTACAGCAATAATTTGGCAATAATGGTGAATATAATAATCTTAAAGTTGAACGCTAATTGATAAGGATTAATGTTCAATATTAGTAATAATTGGGAATATGAATGGCTGTAGTAATAATAAAGCTCTCAATTGTAATGGTGAATGTATATAATATACAGTAATGGATATAATTAGATGATAGTGAATGGTAATGATTGACAATCGAGAGAACTCAATAGTTGCTCTGCTAGTCGATAGGAAACGATAGTTATGAAAATGATCATGGCAAAACTTATTTGATTTTAAGATGATTGACAACACGTTTGTTATAGATAATAGTAATGTTAATTTTGATAATAATAATAATAATAATAATAATAATAATAATAATAATAATACTAATAATAATAATAATTAACGACCGACAAATTATAGTATAAAAGTAATGGTAGTACTGATGATAATAGCGAAAACTGTTTATTTAATGTTAATAATAATGATAACGATATTAATATAGATGATAACAATAGTAGTAATGTTGATGATATTTATAGTAATGATAATGACGTTAGTAGTGGTAGTGGTTGTAAGAACAATATTAAAAATAAATAAATCCTGTAAATATTTAATCCTCCCTAAAACTCTTGATCAGGAACACGTAATGTAGCGTCCCATTTGAAGATTCAGAAATTATTTTAAAATAAAACTACAATTTTTTAATTCCTTAATGCCGTTCATTTTCTTAAAAGAAATAAATTTAGAATGTAGCCGAGAATATTTTTTTTTTCCTTTTGTTAACGAATACTGTAAGTTAAATGACTAAATTATTATGCAAAGTAGTAAGAATCCCGAACCTTTTTAATTAAAGTAAAAATAAATTATGCAAACTATTAATAGTTTATAAATTAAGAGGAATAGTTTATTTGAAAGATTATAAAACTGCTGATATGAATATGTTCGCATATGTTGATAAATTTGTATTGATTTAGTGAATCAAAGTGAAAGATTTAATATCGGTTTTTTTTATAAGATAAAAAAAAGGGAAGTGGAAATAAAATAAGAAGGAAGATATGAGAAAGAGCTGAGAAAGTGTTAAAATATCAATCAAGTATACAAGTTAAATTATTTGAAATGATGATTATTGAATTTTGGAGATGTTTTGAAATCTGTTATGATTTTGATGAATATGAAAAATTAATGAAAACCTGATGAATTTTATTCATGTCATTGAAATTTTGGTATTGAAGTTCTCTTATTCACCCTGTCTTAATCCTTTTAACTATAAATTAAAGGATTAAAGAAACTAATGCCATACAGTTTTTTAAAGTATGAGGAAAATTTAACGCTGATTGGGAAGCTAATTGAGAAATATTAATGTTGAAAGGGGGAGATCATTATGTTGATTGAAGTCGTTGCACACGCGGAATAATATAGACGGAAGCTTAAAAGGCTGCCGCTATTTTGGTATGTCTGCGGGGGTGAGCATTGGTGATATGTCAACCCTCCCTTACGATTCAGTTCAAAATAGAGAGTTTTCTTAGGACATGCTTTTTGTAAGCCGCTGAAATGAACAGGATGGATGAGTAAGGGCCATTAATCATGCATCCTACTTCGGGGACAAGATGAATCGGTGATTTGTAGCGATTTAAGTGACTGTGAATAATGATCTTGATGAAGTTAAACTGAACCTAGTGTAAAAGGTTTAAGAGACTAATTATTTTGAAAAGATCCATGGATTAAAGATCGATTGAATAATTGTCGAAATATTAAATTACTAGTCTATGGCCTATAAGAAGATCAGAGAATAGAGAAATCTGGATATAGTAAAGTTACATTTACTTTTAAAGAAACATAATAAGGTGCTTCCGAATGCGTGACCATACTAAACCTTGATTGGAATGTGGAAGATTATAAAATCTATGTGCCGAGGAGATTATTCTGAATAAGCGTAAATGTAACAACCTCTTTTTTTTTTCAAAGTTAACCATCCCAACTTATCTTAGTATCCGTTCACTGATTAGAAGATATTGTATATACTTTCTGTATAAATAAATTTGTAAATTTGACGAAGAGGTTTATCCAATACTTAAATACCTTTTGTAAATATTTATTATTATTTAAATATATGGTGAAAGTTTAATTAATTCAGTAAACATTAAAGTTTAAATTTCTTTGAATTAAATATATATCAAGAAGATACGAGACTAAAATTTAATTGACTAATCTTGTTCATTTTCTTTGAATTTTGCTCATCAATAGGGGAGTATTTTGAAGTTTTTAAATTTATAGAAATTCTTCAACAAGATAAAAATAGATTAGGTTACCTTTTTAAAAGGAAATACTGCCACGTGCTTATAGAAAACAATGATGCTCATTTACGACAAAAGACGGTTGGAAAGGTATTAACAGATATTATTTCAGGAAGACACTAATTAATTTCATTAGATATCTCCCCTTTCTCTATTTCATTTGATATCTCTTAATTTTCATAAATCGTCGTAAAACAAAAGTTATGATTTAGTTGAATGCATTACACAGTTAGCCATTCCATTATAACGCTTATATCTTGTATTACCGGATTTTCTTCTGGATGCAAAACTACAAATACTTTGGCCAACTAAGTAATTAAATTTTACATTTATGGTCTTTTTAAAGCTTCTATTAGGGTTTATGTTATTAAATCAGTGATCAGTTTTTCAATATTTATATTAGAGACGTATAAAAAAAAGAGCATTCTATCGCCGAAATTATGTGCAAAATGAACGCATATTAATGTTTTAACCTTTTGAGCTTCACACTGAAATAGTCAGGAAGAATTATTAAATGTTGTGACTAAAGCTGTCCATTCGTAAATTTGTTCTTCGCAACTTGTAGGAGTTAGTTAATAGATTTAGGTTTTTTTCTCGTTATATTCCTGTTATCCAAATAATTTACTTATAGTTAAATGTGTTATGAAATAACATTTACGAATAACGATTGAAGTTCCCATAAATAACATTAATTTTCGTCATAGGATTATTATTTATTTGGCTTGAGATTTTAGAGTACATGACTGTAACCATCTTGATTTATTTCGTTAAGGATAAAATATAGTTTTAGGAACTTTAAGTGTATTATAATAAATAAGCCACAGATTTATTAAATTTGATATAGGTCGTTTATTTGAGTTATTTTATTAATTTTAAATATGCATATTAATTTGATGCCATATAATAATATTTATATAAGGTAACAATTGTTATATTAATATTGTTTTTATCTAGTTCTTTTTGAAGTTTCAAGAATATGTCTTACAACCTGTGTGTCTTAAAGTAAGATTCTCTTAAATTGATATAAGATACTCTAATCATTTTTATTTATATCTGAAGCTTAGTTTATCATGTAGATCATTATTATTTAAGACTGGAGCGTTGAAACTTCATTTCAGAATATCATATCCACCGAAAATCTACTCAACAAGAAGAAAAGGAGTTGATCTCCTTACTCTGCCTCTGCTAGCAACTGTAGTCTAACTACTTTAGAAAAGGTCTAACTTTTCAGCCTGGCGTCTAACTTTGGTTGGAACCGAGATTGACAAACCCAATCTATTGGTTACTGGTACGCGAAGTTTGTTCCCTCTGAGTACGGTTTCGGATACCGTCGCTAGTTTAATTACTATTCCTCCCGCAATATTACTTGGTTGGGTCCCGAGTTAGCCACCGCCGTAATCCTTGGTTATACCAGTTGACAACCCATCTTTGGTGGTACGAAGTTGTGGTTACCCTGTTCGAGACGGTTAGGTACGTCGCCTACGCTTTAATTAGCTATTCCCCCGTCAAACTTGGTTGGTAACGAGGAGACAACCCAATCTTTGGTTGGGTACCGAAGGTTGGTTCCTTGGAGCGGTTGGCTTACCGTCGCTTTAAGTCTAACGGACTACTCCCACCTGTTCCGGTGGTCGCCAAGAACAGGCATTAGTAGTTTACTGGTTGGTACCGCGTTACTGCTCCCTTATACCGGTAGTTGATACTGCCCCAAGTTTGTAGTCAAACTTGCCCTTTATGTATTGTTTTTTTTTAATCCCATTTATGTAAATATTGAACCTAGGAACGCTTACTCCGAATTGTTTATCTCACGCTACCATTTTTGTTATAAATATATTTATTATTAAAGTTGTCTCTTTTATCCTGCCACCTTTAGTCGTATCTTTAAAGTTTAAACCTTACATTGTTGGTTAGTGCTGAGATTTAAACTTTACAATTATATAACTATCTATATATATATTATTATAATCATTTAATTATATATATTAATTATATATATTATATATTATATATATATATATATATATACTATATACTATATATATATATATCATATATATATATATATTATATAATATATATATATCATTAATACAATTAGTCTTCTAGAACATCAATTATTTCTAAAAATTTCTTTCCGGAAAATGTTTATTTAATTGAATTAATTAAATGTATTTTTTTTTTATTTAATTAATTAATTAATTGAAATTATATGTATTTTCATCCTAAGTTTTAAGACTTTCGTGTTGTTTGACATCATTGTCTAATTTTAGCTTAACCCCGGCCGCGGGGCCCCGGCCTAAATTAAAGTCCAGACCCCGCCCCGCGGCAAATGTCCCGCCCCAGGTCGGTCCCTAGTTGTAGGTAAAGTAGTGGCTGACATTTTTAATGGAAAAGGTTAAAATCATTACAGATAAACCGATGGGAGAGGAACAATGTGGTTTAGAGATGGTCGAGGAATGTGTGTAGATCAGGTCATTCACCTTCGTAAGATTCTGGCAGAAAAGACCGTTGCTGAATCTTCTACGATTGGAAAAGTATTACTGAGTGGTAGAGTGAAACAAGAGGGATGTTGGGAGAGCATTAGAAAATGTGTAGCTAGGAATTAAAAAATTTGTTAAATTAAGGGGCGTTAAGATGATTTTACAAGAACAGCTAGAATTATGTTAGATTACAGGAGAGAAGGGAGCCGGATTTTACAGTAGAAGTGGGTCGGATACAAGATTGTGTTACAGTCTCCATGTGTTTAATACTTTATAGTAGTGTGATTAAAGGATATGGAAGACTTGTGAGGAGCTGGTGATTGAGCTTTGCTTTGAGGTAAATGGAAGAATAAGTGCTTTTACGTTTTTGCCTGATGATAACCATGTTGTTGTGTTGCATAAGTTGAAAGAAAAAATTACGTGATTTGGATGAGTGCATTGGAATGAGTGTGCCATAGAGAAGGATTAAAAATTAATCCTGCTAAAAGTAGAGTGATGAAGCTTGTATTAAAATCATACTACATGCCTGTAAAGCTGGGCTTGTGCTTTGGGCAAAAGCCACTATATATAGTTACTATTAATATAGATTATGTATAATTATAATATATACTATATATATATATAATTATATCATATATATTATATATACTAATCAGTATATATATATATATACTATATATTTAATTATATATCAGTTCATTATTAATGTTCAAGGTACTCACTGATATATATACTATGTATATATATAATTATATATTATAATATCATATATATCATATTATATAGTATATATAATATAATAACTACTATATATATATAAAAGATATATATATATATATATACATATACCTACTATATATCAATCATATATACACATTGTTATGTCAAAGCGCACTAGAAAGAGTTTGTGGATAGTTAGTAGGTAGAGGAGTTAAGCAGACTTATCAAACTTATCAAGGTTGAGCACAACAGTGTTTCGCTGAAACCACCAAGATATAAGTAACAACTCCATACCCAGGTGCGAAGAAACACTCGCGACTCACAGAACAAGAAACTTGAGGTTGTTGGGAAGTCACCGAAGCTGCCTCAGACACATTACCAAACCTCTGTTGAAGCTTTTTTTAGAGAGAAGTAATGTCGATCCTTCTTCATAATTTCTAGATCTCCGAGAAAACGGACAATCAACAAATTGTGAAGAGTCAGAGGAAGATTTGAATTAGCTGTGTTTTCGAAGAAGATTTGAATAGTTATGTGGAAGATCCACTGTCGCAGCTGAGATCGACGAAGAACTGTAGTTTTTTATGGACAAGCAAAACTGACATGATTGTTACTTATCCCACATTTGAGATGACGGAGAAAGATTAGGTCAGGTCCTCCAACAACCACACTACCCCAATCCTGGCCACGCGCCGTGATTGCCTGTTGGAGGATAGGTCGAATTCTCCATATGTGAAGGAGCAGCAATGAAATAAGGTGAGTGGTCATCGACAATAGAAATAGTGGAGTCTTCATAGAGTGAAGGTCATTATGATGAAATTCGAAAAAGAACGAGATTGATAGAACACAAAACCTTGAAGAAATGCCAACAATTAATCAGATTAAAAGATGACCCGACCGGGGGCTCTTCCTTCTACTACAGCTGTGATAAGAGTGAGCCGGAATAGGTAAATATAGAGAGACCAGCGATAATACCGTAGGAGGAGAAATTAGAATTCAAATATTGTGTGCCCAGACCTCTATCGGATATGTTATATTGATACGTTTCATCACACGAACCAAAAGATTCACCTTAATACAAATAAAGTGGACTAAAAATCAGAGATAACGAAGATAGGAGCATCACAGCAGGAACTTCCTAAGAAAGTCATACTAATGATCAGAGATAGATCTTGAAGAATAAGATGTTGTCTAAAGAGCGGATGCATCGGTAAGTGGTGGCTCCGTAAACTTTGGAAGAAGGATTTAACAGAAAAAAAGTCCTCCGGAGAATGATTATCGAGGTTAAGAAGAAGGGCTGGTTAATATTAGTGTTCACCTCCCAAGACGGGACAGCATACTGTAGGGCAGCTGCACCAGACCCTTGCTCGGAGGTCATTCTGGATATAAATTGGGGGCAAGTTCACCAGCTGAAAATTGGGTCATTAAAGGAAAGTGCAATAGTTGAAATTTCAACTAAGAATATCGTTTTCAGAAAAGGGTTGAAGAGAGAGAGAATGTGTTCCTAAATAAGAGTTTTAAAAGCCTCGAAGTGTTACTTGTCAGTTGAATCAGGAGACAGTATTAACAAAACCAGATGAACCTTTAGTATTAGATTGCACAAGATAAGCTGTGCCATGTAGCGCTTGAAATTCGAGGAAAGATACCAAAATAAGAAAACGCCAGCAGAAAAAAACGATACATTGCTCAAGTAGCGCTCAAACAAACGCCCAATTGTCTGAAAACTTGAAGATAAAAACGGAAAGAGAACCCAGAGAAGGATTTGTGTTATCAGAACGCTCAAATACGAGCTCCTGGATCAAGAGTGAGGTGGGCTTCCTAGAGAAAGACAAAGGTGATTTAACAAAGTACCGAATCGGTACAAAGGACCGAGACGGTTGACTGAAATATGAAAGACAATGCGCCTGAAGAGGCCAACAAATCTCAGTGACGAACCAACCCACCCACATGAGGTCGTCAATCCCAATGTGGTGATTGGGAAGGGGTTGGTTCAGGGGATATATTATTGGGGAAACCACCAGTTCTTAGACTGTTCCCCCAGGGTAATGATGAACCTGCCACTTCTTATTTATTTGTTTTGCACACCTTTAATGATTATTCATATATATATATATATCTACGTGTTATTAATAAATATAGAATAAAGGTTTATATTACCTATAATATAATTATATAATTATAATATATAATTAAGAAACAAAAGTAAACAAAAGAAAAGACACTAAAGCAAAAAAATATAATATATATAAATCGCTAACTAACACATACATAAAACCAGATAAAATCAAGAACAAACCATAACCAATAAATAGCTAACCCCTTAAAAGCACCAACACAATACACAGTATATTTATACATATATAATCACCATATTATAATATTTTATATATATATAACTATATAATATATATATAGCTAATTATATAGTGTATGCTCTTATATATATATATTATTTAAAACATATCATCTTAATATATGGCATCCTATACTATTTTTTAAAATTATATCTTCTTTGCATATTATATATATATACTATATACTGATAATATACTTCAATATAATATAATATTAATTATATATAGGGGTATAGTCCCTTATTAATAATATATATATTCGTTTACTATATAAATTCTATTTTTATAGAAATATTACAAATCAAAACCTTCTTAATTAGTTGATTAATTCATAAACCAAACACAATTTTTGGTATAAATGAGTCCTTCCTTCTCCTCTTCAGGTGTCCTAGTCGCTGTGGTGTGTTTCTTGTGTTGTGATTACATTTGATTGGTTATCTGGATGGTTGTCTCTGTTGTCTATAGCGTACTCGATGACGTTTATGCAGATAAGGACGGGTCCGGATGGGGCAGTTCATGCCCCGAGTTTCGATTGGAGTGTCGCTTATCCGTTGCCCTATCCCCGTCGCCCAATCCGTCTCAACTATATCGTCCTGACTAGTCTCCCAATACCTAGACTCATGCCTCCTATCCCTACGCAGTGTGGAAGCACGACATGCATCCAGACCTATCCTTAGTCTCGCCCGCTCGACAAACATGATACGTGGACAACACATATCCTTAGATCTAACAACCCATCCAAACTATCGCCCTATAGCTCTTACTTGTATTATACTAAGATCTTTGAAACTCTCTCAACTCTCATTTCTTAGATCCGCTCTCAATCGTCACCGATATGCGCTACACCGCTACAAAAAATCGTTCCTCAACCATAATTCGTATCATTTCCGATCGCCGATACCGAGCATGTTCGCCGCTCGAGAGTCTACTGGCGATATACTTTCCTATCATTACTGATTTTATGGTTTTCCGCTTCTTATAATACGGGAGACTGCGTAGGTGGCGCCTGACATATCCTAACAACGATGCTGTCCCGCCGTGGTGCTACGTAACATCTCATACGTCGGTTTCTCAACTGCTCTCCAAGCTCCCCTCCTTTGGGTTTTCCTCCTCTCTTTGTCCTTAACGAAACAGAGCTATAGTGCGCCCCCTTCCCTATAGTTCAAAATCGCTCAATAACTCTCGAGATCTCCCGTGCTGCCCTATCAGTTTATGCTCTATGCTATAACTCTATGGAGAGCATAGCTGTTCCTCTCTGCATGCGGTTCCTTAGCGCTCCTCTTATCTCCTATTCTATTCTGCTCTTGTCATCAGCCGAATATCTCTCGTCCTGCCACAAATCTATCACTCTATTCCACATCAAGTATGGCCGATGCCTCGACCCTCCACTCAAATTTCTTCCCTCTCTCTACCCCTCTGACTCAGCCATCATCCACCTCGGGATAGCTCTCCTGAGATCACATAGCCTCAGAATCACCCTGGGCACCGGTGCCGGCATCGTAATCGTGATCTTAGACAACTCTCTCTCTACTACCCATTTCTACAAATCTCCTTCTCAACGTCAGTGCTGCATATAAATTAGCCATATATGCGTCTTAGGTCTTCGCGACTCATAATACCTACTACATCACACTGTCGCGTTAATATCTCTAATATGTAAAGCCGCCATAGTAAGCGGTTTGCTGGGCGCCTCAAAGAAATTGGGGAGTTACTGTTCTAGACTGCGAGACTTTTTGTCCTCTTCTCAGTTGGTCCAGCTATACAAGGGCCTCATCCGGCCCTCTGTATGGAGTTACTGTCTTCATTATCTGGGGGCTGTCTGGCCTTCACCCGGCTACTTGATAGGGTCGAGGTCAAGGCCAAAAGACGCTTATAAACTGTTCTGTACTTTCCAGTTCACTTGACCCTCTATCTTTGCGACGCGATGTTGGTGCTTTATCTCTTTCTATAGGTAACCGCAGCGGCAGGTGCGCGAGGGAGCTTATCCTCGGTACCCACGCTTTACGATCGCCCTCGTATCACTAGGCACGAGTTGACCGTATCTGAACATGACTACGTCTGCACATGGTAGGTTTTGTGGTTTGCAGTTGTAGATAACTCCAGGCTAGTTCGCTGCGGCTCTTCCTTCTTTCCTGGACACATCTGTTCTGCCTGGAATTCTCTTCCATCTTCTGTGTTTCCTGCTGAATTTAATCTCCCCCCACTCAAAGCCCTGCGTCTGTGCTCCATCTGCGTAAATTTGCCCTTTAGTTGTTATTTGGTGAGGCCGTGCCAACCACCCCTTGAATAGGGCCTTCTGTCCTCAACGCCGCAACTCGAGACTCGATCTCGCGCGATCCTCCGCGTACATGAAACCAAAGACCATATATATATATTGTTGACGCGGCGGTATCCCAACACACCATCCCATACCATTAATATGACTCTATAGTAACTCTGCGGCAGCCTTCTACGGCACCATTCTAGCCCGTATAAATATCATCGAAGCATATTATATATTATATATATATTATATAATATATATATTAATATATTATATTACTATTATATTATATATATATATTATATATATATATATATATAATACGTTATACTTCAAGTAGATCTATATATATTATATATACAGAATTGGCAGAATATACTATATGAAGCCCAATGTAGGGACCCTTTCATTCCTCAGTACCCGAGCATGCAACACCGTCAGTCCCCAACCTACCGTACGACTCTGTCGCTACTATATTAGGTCAGGCATGCACAAATAGTATATAGACCTGCTCGCTCCTCCTTATGATTATATGATTCGTGTACGCCCAAAATATATATATATATATATATATAAGAATCAAATTCTCTTTATAATATATTATTAGTGACGCATAGCTCAGCATAATAGCGACCCCACCGCATAATATATATAATCTAGCGTAAGCCATCATCATATGATCCTCGCATCCCCGACTGCACTGCTGCCACATCAGGCCGGAGCATGCGGTGAATGTTCTCCGTAATATATATTATACTATATCATATATAAAATATTACCTCGCCTCGCCTACTTAGATGAGCCTTTGATCAGGTGAACAACCTACTACAGCGAGGAATCTTCTTATAATGGCGTACTCCGTGACCTCCACCTGCGCAGTAGTCACCGAACAGAGCGCATCTGATAATCCGCCCGTCGCCAGAAGTCGCTATATCACTATATTATATACTTTATCGTATATCGAACTATATAATACATTGCTTCACATATTATTGTCAAGAACAAACTACTCACTCACCCGGCGAAGACGAAGTTTCCATCATATCACACTCAGTAGCACCATGTATCAACGCCACTATGCACCTCATAACCAACGCATCATATATATATATATATATATTATATATATATATTATATATATATATATATATTATATTATATTATATATAATATATTTATATCCATATATATATAAATATATATATAATTATTATAGTACTAATGGTCTTCCCTATCAGATAAATTAGATCAGTACTCAAGTAAGACAACCGGCTCGCTATGTATAACATTTCGCTGACCTGAACATATCTCCGAATAATCATATTAGCGGCGTCCACTCCGTCAACACGCACCTATGGATCAAGCACATCTCCACCTTACACACTCTGAACAGCTAACCTCCACTATATTATAATAAATCAAGATATCTATACATTCACAACACATACTAGAGCTATCACTAATCATTGTGCAGTGAACAACTATAAAACGACACATGTGTGCGCATAATCTCCATTGGCGGCCACTATTCGGTTTAGTCATCTTAAAGCTCAAAAAGCGTTAATAATAGAGTTAGGAGAAGGTGGTATTCCACGGATGAAGGGTTAGTGATTGCGGCAAGCCACGTATGTTAAGTTAAAGTCTGATTAAAAGTGTGTACGTCCCGCGCCTGCATGCAAAATCTGCCATTAACTTACATGCCACAGTACAGCAACCACCAACAAAAACAAACCAACATGACAAAAAAAAAAAAATTAACGAATCAACAAAAACAGGTTAAAAAATTATTTACAAAGGAACTAGCTTTCGCTCTCTTTCGGAGCCTCTTTCAGGTGATCAAATTAAATTCAAGTATTATTTACCTAAAGCTAAATATGGTTAAAATAGTGAAAAATCATAAAAGTTAACTAAACACACTAACGACTCTACTTTACTACCCTAATACAAAAAATGCACGTACGAAGTAAAAAAAGAATATAAAAAGTATATAGAGGTCAAAAATTATAAACTTATGATTAGTCTAAAAATTAAAAAACCGTGAAATCTTAAATTATATTAGGATTTATCTTAAAGAAGCGAGGCCAAAAGTAATATAAAAATCAAGATTTCGTATACAACAACTTCGTGAAGACGAAAATCAAAGAACTTATGATTAGACCCTTGCCTTATTAGTATCTATGTATCAATTTGAAAAATAAGCTTATGTTTATTATATTTAAAAGTTTTATAAGATTTTTTAGATATGTAATATATAATTTAGTTATATAATATGGTATATATAGGATAGTAGGTCTTTGTTACTTTTTGTTTTAATTTATTCCTTATATTTATATTTTATATTATATTTGTATATATATACTTATTGGAGTATATCGTATAATATTGTAATCTTGGATGAAATTATATAAGTCCTAATTTTCTTAAATTGTTGATAGCTCTCGATGTATGCTATAACTTATATAATATATTATAATAACTTAATAAGATACGGAAACTCAGCTAATGGTTTAATTATTATAAACTTTGAGTGCCGAACCGATGTGACGTGAAATGAATGTGGATTATTTTTTTATTAATTAAATAATGTTTTTAAGTTATTATATATATATATTTTCCAGTACTTAGGCAAGTAGATGAAAAAACCTATTGCATATAGGGAAGTGTAAATAAGTAGCTAGGCTATAAATTTATATGCTGTACAATATATAAATATAAATGCGCAAATAGGGGGGTGAAAATATTTATAATTATGCGGATATAGATGAAAACTTAGAGAAGCATAAAGATGAGTACTATTTTCTTACAGATAGTAGGTATATACCGTAGTATATCAGACTTTATAGCAATATGCTCTAGGAAAATGAGGGCCGGAGTAATGGTTGGAGTAATATTGAATTACTTTATTTTTACCTTTTTTCAATAATTGCCCTAGTGGACGGCATGAGTATGGATAAGAGGGCCCCATACCTTTTTACACATATTAGTACTATAAATGTATAAATATATATAATATGTTATACGGAACTATTAGTCTGATAGAACAAAGGTATGATATACACATCAGATACATTCCCAGCAATCTTTGTGGAAATTCGGAATCGGCAGATGCAAGAGTGGTTTAAAATTGATGTAACTACAATCTCAAATGATGTTCGCCAAAGAATTTTCTGTTAAGGAAGGAATATTCTAGAATATGTAACGAGTGGAACTAGGACAGAGTGTTTAATATATATATATATATATATATATATATATATATATATATATATATATATAATATAATATCATATTATATAATATATATATATAATTAATTTATATATATAATATAAACTATATATATAATTATTATATATTATAATATATATATATTACATATAATAATATATATATAAATATATACCTAATATTATATAATATATATATTATATATATATTATATAATAATAATATATATATATATATATTATATAATATATATATATATATATACTTATAATAATATACTATATATATATATAATAATTAATATATATCTTTATATATATAATATATATAAAATAATATATATATATATATAATATATATATATAATAATTATATATATATATATATAATATATATATATATAATAATATATATATATATATATATATAATTTATATATATATATATATATATATATATATATATATATATAAGATTAAATTAATATATAATAATAATAAATATATTAATAATATATATAATATATATATATATATAATAATATATAATATATATATATTATATACTTTAATTAAATATACTTTATATATATTAAATATTTAATATCATAATATATTATAAAGGTATAGTATACATGGGCGTCAGGCGAGGGGTCGCGTGCTGCAGGGGGGTATGGCAGGGGGGTGCAGGGGGCGGCACTTGCCCCCATTAAAGGGTCAATTGGCGAAATAAAAATTAATGAACTTCATTTATATGTCTTGAACCCAGACTACGTTTTTAATGGGTTTAATTTAGCATGAGACAAAACTGAAAAAATACAATTAATCGAATTAAGATAATGTTACATTAAGTAAATAATTATACTAATTGATTTACTAAGGTATTTATATTTTTTTTTTCTAAAGTTTAATGTGTTTTCGTTTTATCGTTATCATATTGGCTTAAAGTCAACTAGGCTTTGTGCTTATTATTACAGCGGCATTCCTCTGCATTTATTCTCTATTGGCATAGAACTTCAGTTATATGTCGATTTATTAGCAATTTGACGTCTAATGCCAAGCAAAGCTGTTAAAATCAATTCATCGAGAAGGCTACCCGAAATTGATATTCACTGCAGATACTGAAAACACATTAAAAAATAAACTAATTATAAGAAAATAAAAGAAAATATTACAGCAATTTGAAGATAATAAGTTTATTAAATATATATATATGTAAATATAAATATATATAATAGTATAAAATATAATGAATATGAATTATTAAATATTATTATATATTAAATAATATAATATATATATAGATATATATATAATATATATATATATATAAATATTAATATATATATATAATATATAATTATAATATATTATATAATGTAAGTATATATATATATATAATATAGATATATATATATATTATATATATATTATATAATATATATTATTATATATATATAATATATTATTATATATTATAATTATATATTATATATAAATATTTAATGAATTAATTAATATATATATATATAAATTATATATATTATATAATATATATCACTTAATCTTTGCCCCTTCCTAGTTGAAAATCCTGCTAACGCTTCACAGTGTTAAATATACGTATATATTATATATATTATATATAATATTATATGAATTATATATATAATTAATAATTTATTATATATATTAATATTATATATAAATATAATATATAATATATATATATTAAATATATATATATATATATCATAAGTAATAATAATTAATATAATAATTTATAATATATAGTTAATATAATATATTAATATATAATATATTATATATATATCTATATGAACTAATATATTAATATATTATTAATATATAAGTATATATATATATAATATATATATATATATATATATAATATATATTATATAATATATATATATATATATATATATGGATAATATATTAAGAGTATATATAATATATTCATAGTAGTAAATAATTATAATATATAGGATATTAATAATATAATATATACTAATTAATTATAATTTGTAACCCTAACAACGACGAGCATTTGCGGCTGAAGCCACTCGGCACGCATCAGCCATGAGTCCGGCTGAAGCCTGTCAAGCTCAGATCCAGCCAATTTTTATTTCTCAAATTAAATATATATAAAAATTAAATTGATAATAATTATAAATAGTAAAGTATATAGGTATATAATTATTGGGTCCTCACCTAGATAATGATTTTATATTATTTTAACTAGATACTATATTTATAACTATATATATAATTATATATAATAATAAGTATATATAATATATAACACCGAATATAATATAAAATTATATATAAAAAAAGAAGTTATTTGATAATCCTTTTATAATTTATATATATATACAAATCCATATAGTGGGATCCTAAGATATATGCTTTATTAGCATATTAACCCCATATAATAGTATTTACAAATAATACATCCGTCCAAATTGAATTTTTATTATATTTATTTAATGATTAGGAATAAATATAGTCCACCATAGTAATTAATAAAATTTACTTCAATAAGTATATAGTAATTGATACTATTATTACACTTTATATTTTTTATTATATATATTAAAATCAAGTATTAATATAATATATTAATAATATATAATATATATAATTATTATAATATATATATATATACTATATATAATAATATAGTATATATATATATATTTATATATTAATAATATATAATATAAATATAATTATATATCATATTTTATAATTAACATATATTATATATTTATACTATATATAAATATATAATATTAACTATAGTTTAATAATATTTATATAGCTTACTATATATTGAGAGAGAGAGAGAGAGAGAGAGATAAGAGAATGAAGAGAAAGAGATAAATAGAGAAGAGAGATAAGATGAGAAGAGAGAGAGCCAAGAGTTGAGAAAGAAGAGAGAAAAAAAGTAAAGAACGAAGCAGTATTGTGCCCAGAGACGAGAGATTGAGGAGGACCCTTCATGATCCCCAAGAGAAAAGTGGGAGAGAGAGAGAGAAAGAGCTCAGTTGGTACTGAAATGTATTTTACTGAATCAATAATAACCTTTCTTTTTTACACACAAAGTCTGAAAATTCGAATAAAAGCCCTGTCCTTCGATTTGCAGTTTTCTGCCTAACCGAAAACGTAAGAAAATAAGTCTAGAAGTTTTGCGTTCGATTATGTCATAAATTGGAAAGCCCACAGAATTTAGGAAATGCTCACCAAACTTAAAAGGAAAATTCCGTAAAATTTCTTTGTAAGTCCCTGCTCTGTCCCGTGATCCTGTTCTTTATCGAATCTTAAGAAGAAAGATGCTCACGATAAACTGTTAAACAAACAAAGATAGCGGTCGTTGAGATAGGTCGTTACTGATTTCATGAGATTCTTAGATCAATTGTTGATCAACAAAAGAAATTGCATAAAATAAAAAACCATTTTAAATCTATGGCACTTCGTTGTTTTTCCTTTCAAAGAAACGAACGTGCTTCCATCTACAACAGCTCGTCTCCCATCAAAGAATATATGTAAGACAAACTGGATGTCGAATCAGCTCGAAATTTTCTACTAGAAAAGCTACATTACAATTTTCCTTTCGAGCAGTAAGCAGAAGTGCATGTTGACCCTTCCAAAATAACGGAAAACGGCGTCTTACTTACGTCCATCAATTAATTACATTGAATTGGTCATTTCGAAATAAAAACCTATCTCGAAATTCCCCTAAAAAAAAATTTATAAATTTCAATTTCTAACTGAAGTTTTTCTGAATTTTATTATTAAAATGTTAAAAATATAAATAAGCGTGAAAAAGAAATATTTTGTTTTTACTAATATATTTATATTTTCAAAATATATTTTACCGTTTAATAGTATAATATATATTATAGTTAATATTATAATATATATATATAATATATATTAATATATTAATAGATATATTATATATATATATAATATATATATTAAATATATATATATATATTTATATATATATTAAATATATTAATAAATAGAATAAAATATTATATATATATATATAAAATAATAATAATTAATAATAAAATAATTAATAATAATAATACGAATAAATGAATGTATGTCTAATCGCCGAGGTACATTTACATAAAGAGAAATGTATCACTGTAAGAGGATGGCAAAGGCACAAACGAAAATTAAACTAATTATATATTTCTAATATTCACCACAAAACACAATCTCCCTGCTATTCCATTCGAGCACGAAGAGTCCCGTTTTTTATATTAATGAAAAAATACACTAATGAGTTATAACACATTATACTTTAACTATTTATATATGTAATATTTTATTTCAAAATATCATTTGACCATATTTTCGCTAAATAAACTATATAATGAGAATTTTATCGCTAACATATGAAGATGTGTAAAAGGACATCGTTTTCTATGTAATAAATTTAACTCGTGTTATTAAGCTACGAGAAGCAACGAGTTTATAAGAGTCGGTCTACTGATAAATATATATATTATATAATATATATATATTAAGAACTATATATATATATTATAAATATATATATAATATAATATATTATATATAGTATATAATAATAATATATAATAATATATATATAATATGTATATATATTATGGTTATAATTATAGTTAAATATTATATATATGCTAGTACCTAATATATGATGTATATGTGGATAACATTATATAATATAATAAGTTAGGAATGTAAATAATGCAATTAAACCGCAGTTCAATTTGTATAGATAAAATAACTCCTTGGAGTGAGTTGTAACCTTCCACTTACCTAGCGAATTTGAAAGAATCACAACTGGGGCCCTCGGCGAACGAGTAATGGGCCCGATAACGGTGAACATTATCGACCAAGCGTGTTTACCACTCAACCACGGGACAAGCTTAAAAAGATACGCGACTTAACCTATGAAAGAGTGCTCTATCAATAGGAATAAGGACCGCTTATGGCAGGACAGATACCTCAGCCACGCAACTCCGCTTGCACTCGGGGTCAAAGGTAACACAGGACCCATGTTAGGAGACCACTCTAGATCGGAGTATTATTTTGTATAGATTTAAATACTGCAATAAACCGCAGTTCAATTTGTATAGCATAAAATAACTCCTTAAGTGATTCTTCACTTCACCAGGATTCTAGATCCCGGGCCCTTCCGCGAACGCGGTATGCCAATGCGTGTTTACCACTCAACCACCTGACTCAAGCTAGAAAAGAAAAAAAATACGTCGACTTAAGGACCTATTGAAAGAGTTGCTCTATTCAACAGGAATAAGGACCGCCTATGGCAGGACAGCTACCTCAGCCACGCATCTCCGCCCGGGCACTCGCGTCACCCAAGGTTAACACAGGACCCATGTACAGGAAAGACCACTCTAGATGGCGGCATAGATTATAATCCTTGTAGATGTTAAATACAATGCAAAATTAAACCGTCAGTTACTTTGTCTATAGATAAAATAAACTCCTTGAGTGCGTTCTTCCAGCTTACCAGGATTACGATTCCCGGGCCTCGCGAACGGATATGCCAAAGCGTGTTACCACTCAAACCACGACAAGGGCTAAAAGATACCGACTTTAAACTTCTATTGAAAGAGGTGGCATCATAAAGTCAACAGGAACTAAGGAACCGCCTATGAGCAGGACAGATACCTCATTCCACGCATCTCCGCTTGCATCGGGTCCAAGGTAACACAGGACCCATGTAAGGAAGACCAACTCTATAGATGCGGCAGTTTAATTGTCATAGACGTATAATATCTGCAGATTAGAACGCCAGTTCAATTGTATAGAAAATTACCACTCCTTGGCTGTTCGTTCAGCTTACCTAGGAATTAGACTCCCGGCCCTCGGCGAAACGGTATGCCCTAGGAGCGTTTTACCACTCAACTTTCACGACAAGCTAATAAAGATACGCGAACTTAAATGAAACTATGATCGACCAAGACGTGCTGCTATTCAACAGGGACAGTCAATAAGGGACCGCCGAATATGGCAGGGACAGTACTCCACTCAGCCACGCAAGGTCTCCGTACTTCGCATCTCGTGGGGTCAAAAAGGTAACACAGGACCCATGTATATGGAAGACTTCACTCTAATGATCGGAGTTTAATTGGGTTGTAGGAGATGTAAAATACAATGGCAATTAAAACCGCAGCCCCCTTCAATTGTATAGATAAAATAACTCCTTGAGTAGAGTTTAACTTGTGCACTTAAACCTTGACAGGATTAGATCCCGGGCCCCCGCGAACGGTATGCCAAGCGTAGTTACCACTCAAACACGATCAAGCTACAAAAGAATTACGCGACTATCTTAAACCTATGAAAGAAGTGACTTCTTAATAGTTCAATAGGAATAAGGACCGCTCGGCAAGACAGATACCTCAGCCACGCAAATTCTTCCGCTTGCCACTCGGGTCAAAGGTAACCACAGTGACCCCATGTAGCCAGACCACTCTAGATCGGGTTTAATTATGTATAGATGTAAATACTGCAATTCAACCGCAGTTCAAGTTATGTATAGTATTAAAAAATAACTCCTTGAGTGTGGTCTTCCACACTATACCAGGATTAGATCTACGGGCCCTCGAAATGGTCGAACGGAATATGCCATGAGCGTTTTTACCAGCTGGCAACTTTACGAACAAGCCTAATAAAGGATACGCGACTTAAACTCTGCCATGAAAGATAGGTGCCTCTTATGTTCAACTAGAATAATGGATCTCGACCGGTATGGCAGGACACAGATACCTCAGCCACGTCACTACTACCGCTTGCACTCGGGGTCAAAGGTAACACTAGACGACCCCATGGTAAGGAGATACCACCTAGACGGAGTTTTAATGCTGTATAGATGAAATTACTGCAAATTAAACCGCTTAAGTGATTCAATTTTATGTATAGATAAAAATTAACTCACTTGAGTGGAATTCGTTCATTCTTACCAGGATTCAGATCTCTGGGCCCTCGCGAACGCGTTATGCCAAAGTCTGTAATAATTTACACTCAACTCACAGACAGCTAAAATTATAACGCGACTTAAACTTCTATGAAAGAGTGCTCTTATATCAACAGGAGTGAAAATAAGGACCGCCTATTTTGGCAGGACAAGATACCTCAGCCACGCATCTCCGCTTGCCACATCGGGTCAAAGGATAACACAGGATTCCCATGTTAAAGGAGACCACTCTTTAAGATCGGTATAAGTTTACAATTGTTATAGAGATGATAAAATACTTGCAATTAAACCGCAGTTCAAAAATTTGGTATAGAAAAACTAACTCCTTGAGTGATTCTTCACTTACAGGATTGTAGATCTCGCGGGCTTCCTAACTGCGAACGGTATGCCCAAAGCGTTTTACTCACTCAACCACGACAAAGGCTTAAAAGATTACGACCGATCTTAAACCTAATGAAAGAGCTAGCTCAGTATATCAATAGGTAAAATAAGGACCGTTCCCGATATGGCAGTCAGACAGATACCTCAGACCACGCTATCTACCGCTATGCACTCGGGTGAATAAATGGTCAAACACAGGACCCGAGTTGACAAGCGGAGATGCGTGCTGAATATAAATATATATAATATTAAGGTATCTGTATATTCTCTTCCATAGGCTGGTTCCTTATTCCATTTTGAATAGAGCACTCTTATCAATAGGTTTAGTTGCGTATCTCATTTTTTTAAGGCTTGTCGAAATGGTTGTGAGTGAGTAACACGCTTGGCATACAGTTCGCGACGTGCAGCCGGTAGGATCCTAATCCTGGCTTAAAGTGAAAATAATACACTCAAGGTAGTTATATTCA